>CM074746.1:1467500-1708129 GCA_037367245.1 Phrynocephalus guinanensis | reverse complement strand
GTTAGTCTGAAATTTTATTGCTATTTTATATTTATAATCTGTTTACTTAAAATATAAGTATGAAAGAAACCCACCAAATGGTTCAAACCCCAACCAAGCCCACTTCTGTAAATTTAAAAGTTGACGTGACTCCCCCATCCGTTACCTTTTTTTTAAAGGAGGTAGAATCGTTATTAATATAAATGGAGATGTGTAAAGAAAGACCAATGGCAATCCTGTTCCTGATGCCATGTGAGCAAAACGACTTAGTGCTGGGAAGCTGGGAAGTTGGGTGTGTTTCCACTCATTCAAACAAAGCTAAGGCATGTTGACAAGGGAAGGAGGGCTTGTTTGTTTGTTTGTGTTGTCTATTTGTTTTTACTACACCTCCCAAAATATCAAGATATGGGGAGTTACTGTTTGGAAAAAGTAATATTTCTGAGATTGGAGAGTGAATAAGAAGTGACTGCAAGAGATGGCCTTTGTTATAGCGACATTCACTTGGAGAGGGTTACAAAAGGAAACGTTTAAGTCTATGAACAGGTGGCCACTTTATCATTTTTTATATTTATTTATTTATTTTTACATTTGTGGGGAAGTTAAAGTGGTAACGGTGAGGACTAAGCATCAAAAATGCATAAGATCTGAGTGAAAAACAAAGGATATTGTACCATTTTTACGGTTCTTTTCCATAACACCAGGGCCATCAGCAGCTGCAATTATGAGCAAAACAATCGGGATTTGCCATAAATCTTCCCTAAAGCTGCAAATTGTTCTGGTGCTTACAAGGCAGGATTATGAATGGCTTGTTTGTTTCTGGGCTGAGGCACCTTGAGAGCAAAAATGGTGGGTGGCCCAAAAGGTTTGAATGCTGGAACAGCAAACACAGACTTTCTGCCCAGAGAGGTGTATTAGTTCCCATCAGTTACAGGGCCGTGAGATTGGCATTTTTGGGTGACGTGACATTCTTTCTCTGAGTGCTTCCTTCTTGTTCTCACATCCCTTTGTCATGCCTATCACCAGCTCTATGCAAGGAGATTAGGTCTAAAGCAGTGGATAGTTCCATATAAACATCATTTTTGCAACACATTTTGGGAGGGGCACTCCCGTGGTTCGACCCCAGTTCATCAGAGCATAACGAATGACATCCACTAGAGAGACACAGCTTGTCACAGAGCAATGAAGCAATCATTTGCTTCTGTGCATACTTTTTAATCTCGTGCTGCATGGGGTAGGGGTAGGAGAGGAGAGAAAGGAAGCAAGCATCATCAGGCTTAAAACAAAAATCAAGTCTTTCTAATGCATTGTGTTTTTTATGCTTTTAACGGCCCTAAATTACTCCACAACTTCTGAAATGTTAAATGTACTTTTTCAAAGGTTTCCCCAGCTGAAATTCCCATTTTCTGATTCCTTGGAAAAAAAATATGTAGGTAGCTTAAACCAGAAGTGACTTGCAGTTTTTGGATAAAAGCAACACCGCAGCCTTGAAAAATAAATATAAATACTTCTAGGAGGCTAACAGTGTTTCAGTCTGTTGCAGAAAAAAACCCCACAAAGAGTTCTGTTGCACTGGAAAGACTAACATGTTTTATTTAACGTTAGCTTTCCTGGCCTACAACCCACATCATCAGATGCACATGAAACATACTGCAGTGTACAAAACACCATTAGTCTTCATTTGCCTAAAAAACTCTTTTGTTGCAAGGAATATATGCCTGTAATAACACTTCAAAGGCTAAAACCCACCACCTGTTGCTGGAGCGTAGCAACAGTACAAAACCATTTCAATGGCTGAGGTTTTGTTCCCACTGTTGTCATACCCACATTGCGTGGTTCTGTCTGAGAGTGGCCACCATTCAGCCACAGTTTTTCTGTGGGAACAGCTTGATGCAGATCAAACACCAAGAGATGGTCTTTACCAGATGTGCCCCTTCAATAACATGAAATGCTGGAATGGGCGGGTTGCTTTTTGGTTTTGGATTTTAGGTTTCAATATTGCAAGAAAAACACAAAATAGCTATTGTGACCTTTTGGGGCTGTTTGGGCCGTGTTCTGGAAGTTTTTCTTCCTGATGTTTCACCAGACTCTGTGGCCAGCATCTTCAGAGGGCAAGGAGCTCAGGAAACCAGGAGTTCTCTGTGTGCTCCTAGTTCCCTGAGCTCCTTGCCCTCTGAAGATGCCGGCAAGAGAAACTGGCAAAACATCAAGAAGAAAAACTTCCAGAACACAGTCAAACAGCCCAAAAAACTCACAACAGCTATCAGATCCCAGCCGTGGAATGCCTTCAAGAATACATTAAAACACAAAATGTTTATCTTATCCTGATTACAGAAAAATATTACAGTCTTTTCTACCACAACCTCTACATTTCCCATTTGCAGGCATGTCCAAAATGTGTTCTCAAGCCCTTTGGAAAATTAAGCATTAAGAATTGCTTTTTCTTATTCCATAACCTTCTTAATTCGTGTCCTGCTAACTCTGCCAATTCCTGCAAAATACACCAATGAAGACATATAATCAAATAAACCGGGGTCTACACTTATGTCAAGAGATGAATTAGCCAATCCTTAACTGTCTGAGCTGATAAAATTAAGAGACTGAAAGTTAAGGGTTGGAGCATGCTCCTTCTCTCTCTCTCTCTCTCTCTCTCTCTCTCTCTCTCTCTCTCCCCCTTCCTCCCTCCCACCATTGCCGCCATCTGGGCTAGGCAATTCTGATCTTAAGTCCTAGAAAGAAAAATGAATCCAGGATTCCATAATGTAATTTTACAGTCATTACTGCATTTTATTGATCTGTCAGTTTAAAGTGCCACAGTATCGTTTCACCACTGTGTTGCATTAAACATATTTTTTTTCTAAATCCCCACTTTAAATAAAAATTCCATTTTGTGACTCAGGTATACAAAAGTGCAAAGCTTCAGGCCTTTAGATGTGTCCAGCAAAATAAATCAAAAAGTCATAAGGAAAACATATCAAAAAAAGGAAAAAGAAAAAAAAGTGAGCCGTAAACAGAATGGTCCAAAGGAAGAACTTATTTCCCCTCCAAATGCAATGAATTATGTTTGATTCATCTTTCCTTGTACATCTGTTGCTTTCTTACATCTGCTATACTCATTTAAGATTTTTTTAAAAAAAAGATTTTCATTCATAAACTGTCTTATGTCACTCTCAAAGGGACACACAGCATAATAAAACAGGTAGATGACCATTCCACATAAGTACTACAACTGAATTATTTTAATGCTCAGCTGAATCTGAGAAGATATGAAAATGACATGTACAACACCTTTAAGAGATGTGCCTGGGAATTAAAACTTATTGTCTTACCAACTACAAAGGACAAAAAGGGCTCAGCAAAACCTTTGGAATCCGGAGTCATTACAATTGCTCAGCTCCCCTGCCTGTCAATGTATGATGAAAATTTTGAAATGAAAACTTTTACAAAAATCTCACAGTAGTCCCACTGCAATGTCTAAGCCACATTTACAGGTGGTATCTGACTTTAGCAAACTTTCTGCCTAACAAAGAGTTCTGTGTAACAGGGAAATTGGCATCAATGGAAAAAGACGTAATTTAATATATCCCATTACCAAGTTCACACATGAGTATATTTCATGCTCATCTAGCTGCAAGTGAAGCTGCAGGTCTTAAGACAGGAATTTGCGGGACAGCACCCAAAAAGGGGGTGCTGTTTCAAACAGTTATTTGTTCAGCCGGCAACATCTAAAAAGTGGTTGGCTTAAAAACTTAGCAAAGTTTGGTGCACCTGGAGACTTGATGATCCAATTTGTGGGACAGGGTTGCCAGGTCTCAGGGCACTGGTCAAAGTATCTGCAAACTGCTATGGTTCTCTTGGTCTCCAAGCAAGGAGACAAACCTTCATGTTAGAAGAAGTGAGAGCCTGATTTGATCATGCAAGATGGCTTTAAACTTCTCCCCGCTGCCCAAACAGCACCAGGGTTCACTGGCTAGGTCCAAAAGTTTAGATGTGTGTTGGGCTCATTTTGCTAGTCTCTATGTTGAACACAATAGAAAATGGGGCAGAAAATCCATGCTGTCTTTCACAGACACACACACATCCAGTTTTTGCAATTGTTACACAAAGGGATACCTGGCAAAATCACAAAACATCCCTGGGGCTTCAGCGAAGTCTGGACCTTTAGGGCTTCACAAGGTCACAGGTTTTGGCACAGAAAATCTCAGAGAATGAGCAGCTACTGGCTGTACACTCCAATTTCTTTAAAAGTGCAGAAGTACTTGAGGGGTCACATCTAAGACTGACAAACAGCACTGTCCTTTGGAACCATGAAGTATAGAGCAACACAAACTTGTGTGCTTTTTAACCTATCCCATTATATGTTTCAGGGGAAGTCACAAGAAATGATCTAATTTAGCTACCGTAAAATCATTTCCCCCCTCTACTGTGATTATTTCTCTCCAGCAGTTCAGCTTGAAAAAACCAAAGTTTATAACTTCTAATTTGCAATGCCTTTTTAGAATCCCACTCTAACCCTGAACAACCTATGAAAGGCTGTTATTTCACGTACCTCTTGCCGCTCTTCACGGCTCCGCTGCGGCTCCGTTCGACGGAACGGAGCCTCACGTACCTGCGGGGTGGGTTCGGGGTCGCTCCGACCACGCCCCCTAAACTGTGCAGCAAGCGGGGTGAGAGATTCCCTTCCTCAACCTCTGGAATCTTCTCAATCCGCTGTTGGATCCGCATTGACGGTACGTGAGTTTACGGTGGATTCGGATCCTGATACATCTCATGCCTCTTTTGAGCTCCTTTTTCTTTTTTTCCGCTAGAAACGTCGATTAATCGGTTTTTTGATTCGCCTAAGAGTAATCATCTACTGCTCTCTCTCTCTCTCTCTCTCTCTCTCTCTCTCTCTCTCTCTCTCTCTCTGTGTGTGTGTGTGTTTGTATTTATGTGTGTGTTTCCTTGTAGAATTGCAAGGAAATTTTTAAAACAACTTCCAGAATCAACAGCCACCATAGCCAGGGCCGGCGCGTCCATTAAGGCGAACTAGGCAGTTGCCTAGGGCGCCAAAATGGAGAGGGGGCGCTGGCCACCACCGTCCGTCCCCCCGCCGCACGTCCACCGCTCCCCGCGCCCACCTCCGCCCACCACCCGTGCCGATCGCCGCCCACCACCCGTGCCCGTCACCGTCCCCCGTCACCGCTGCCCCCCTGCTGCCCCCCGCTGCCACCGCTGCCCGCCCACCACCCCATCAATGCCTGCCCTCCGCCGCCTGCCCACCACCCCGCCACCCCGCCTCCTCCTGCCCGCCCCCAACGCCCCGCCGCCCCCGCCGCCCGCCCAGCCTCCCCCCCGCCCCTCGCCTAGGGAGCAAAAACCCTAGTGCCGGCCCTGACCATAGCCACTGGCTGGAGTTGCTCTCCCAACCAAGAAAGCTTCCTCTATGGGGGAAGCATTCAAGAGAAAATTGGTCAACTTTCTGTCAGACCTACTTTGATCTGGATTCCTGCCTTGAGCAGGTGTTGGACTTCATAGGCCCCTTTTCAATTCAATGATTCTATGATTCTATGATTCTGTGACTCTACATATCCCATCCCCACCCATACACACCCCTGTTGAAACATCTGCAAAGGAAGAAGCCTCACAGTCTGTCAGGCCTTGTGTTTTCACCTAACTCATTTCACAGAAGCTGCTTTGGAGCAAATAATATTTCATTTTAACAATGAATAATCAAGAGAAATCCTCTGTGATAACATGCTAATAAGCCTTGTGCATTCATTTGAGACCAAACAGTGAAGCAATAAAGCAAGATGAAACAGTGGCCCAGCGGGACGGACCCTCTTGGCAGGGAAGCAGCAGTTTCCCCTGCTGAGCTTGACACAGGATTTGTGCCTGTGAATTAACACTTGTTCTTATTTGTTTTCTCACTTTTTTAATACAGCAGCCAGCTGTGCCCTGGCTTAATCTTGAATGAATGATAATAAGTGTTTCCTCTAAAAGGAAAGCTCACTTGTCCTTTCATGAAGTGTAGCAATAGCATGGCTGGATCTGGCCCTCCCATGGGATGGCCTTTCCTGTGTGGAATAGTACCCATTTTCCAAGCTTGGGGCCATTTAAAAAGATTTTCTTTCCAGGACTGGAAAAGAATCTTAGATAACTGAGACCTTTGAAAGAACCGCTGGTACTGACTGTTCTGGGCTGAGTGGTCCAATGGTTTGATTCTTCACAAGGAACAATGCATAGCACCTAGCTTATTTAGAAAGTGCTCAAAAGAGCCATCCTCTACAAAATACGGACAATATTTATTTAAAATATTATTACCCCACCTTTCTCCTTAACAGGACCCAAGGTGGCTTATATCATTTTAAAAAGACAATGTTAAAGCAGGCTGAAGAGAGCTTTTATGGTTTTGCCACTCCTTGCAGAGAGAGAAAAACAAAGGCCAAACTATTTTCTAGGTACATGGAGAAGTGGTCAAGTAGGAAGTAACCTGAAGACAGTCATCTAATGGTGTTCCAAGAGGGATGCCCCATTCTATCTGGCTCCTTTTCTTTCCTTCTGCTGTTCTTGCACCCACATACTGGTGGTGGCTTCATGTTGCTGTACTTATTCTCACAGCTTCCCCGTGAGTTCCTTGCTGGAAAAGCTGCCCAAAACAAGTTATTACCCAATCCTGAAAGTCCCTACAGGAAGTAATTTTTGTATTACAGGGCACTTCAACCAATAGAAATGAGTCACAAACATACAAGATGTCAAAGGGTTGACAGTGAGGGGCTCAATCCCTCTCCTCGAAGGGGTACCTTTTATTCCTTTAGTGTATCTTCTATAAAGTATTGGAAGTTGATAATGTCAAGCCACACACACCAGACCTCATGGCCCTATGGGCCAGTTGTGAGAGATGTTGGTGCACATTATTGAGAGCTCTGGGGGGAGGGTTTCATATTACTTCCAGTCTCTCAGAACTGTCCAGAAAATCTAACTTTTCCAATCTCTATTATTGAGGTTGTAAAGCATTCAATTCAACATTGCTGTTTCCCTGCACCATAGATCATAACTTCTTCTACTTCTGGGGATTAAATCCAGTTTTGACATCAACAACAGCAAACTCAGAGAAATCAGTTAGACCTATATTAGTGTTGACTTAGAGGTTCCATTCATTTCAGTGGGTCTACTCAGCCTAACTCACCCTGATCTGTTTAGAACAAACAAAACTGTTTGCCAGCCTTGAGAAAATAATAATACAGTAATAGTAAATGCTTTGAGTGTGTGCCGTTCTGCATGTAAAACTCACTTCAAATGCAGCACCATCACGACTAAAGTAGTAGAAGGGAGTTAGCTCCTACTGCTGTGATACTGATAAGAATGCATACTTGGGAATAAGTATGATGCTGTTGTTGAAAAACGAGCATAAATTGTCAAACTGAAAAGAATATTAACATCTGCAGCCACATACACCTGCCCAACTAGGTATGCTGTGATTATAAAATGTTTTTAAAAATTGGAATAAAGGAAGGAGGGAAGCTAGAATGACCAAAATCAGGCCCAATGCTTTTCCCACCCAGGTAAGGACAATGGGCCCAATTGCACCTTAACCCAAAGGGCTGCCACGGAAGCCCAATCCCTGAGGTTTCAGGACACAACTTGGGACCAGGAGTGCAGGGCTTTTGAACATCATGGAAACAGATCCTTGTTATGTCACAAGACGCATACTCTCATGTAAAAACTAACCAAAAAACCTAGCATGTGTACTTGGGTTTGTGCAGGAAGACCAATGCAGACATATATATAACACTGACACTTCTCTGACACTGGTTCCACTGAGATTTTTCTTCCAGCCCTGATACCAGTGAAAGTCAGGGTGTCCTTAAGACATCATCCCGAAATCTATCTATCCTACCTGCTATTCTCTGGTGGCCATTTGGAAGAAAATGAGGCTACAGAATGCTCAAATGAGTTTGGACAGGAGGTAATTTGGTTTTAAAGACTGCAGTGAGTAAGTTTGTGTGAAACATTTGAACACTTCAATGTGCTATTTATTATATTATTATTACTGCTTTGCTACTTCTATTATGTCAAATTGGGGGAGGGGGGATGAAGACTAGAAAAAAATAACATATTTGTATACTATTTTTTTCCATTTGTATTACTGGAAGCACACAACACGGAACAACTATTTAAACACCCAAAAGAGTAGAGTCTTGTGACATCTTTTAAATTATGACCACGAGCCTTTACAGGCCAAAATTCACACCATCAGAAGCATCCACTGTTTCTAAACACCACCACATATGACTAACCATGTCCTTCAAGGTTTACAGGAGATGTGGGGGAAAGACATGGAAACTAGCTTCTTTGATTGCAGACATTTAAGTAATCTGAAGACATTTATAGGAAAGAATCCCTATAAGTAAGCCATCCTGCCAAACCACAGTGATACACATTAGGACATTATCTGAGAGGAAGTGCTGGGAAGTCTTGTGTAAAAATTTAACTGGGAAGCACACATCCCCCTCTTGTGCAAATGCTGCCTGATAATTCTCCATTTCTGCAAGCAGGTAAATTGCACTCAAAGTAGGCCTAAACAAAAAGATTGGCTCTGTGAGTAAGCTCCAGTAAATGTGAGGAAAAGCCACAGAACTGGGCGTTGTTCAAGCATATTTAAATTACTCAAGTGAGTAATGCAACTGCTCCCTATTCAGTGCTGAATAACCTAACTTCTAAAGCAGGTCATTTAGACATCAGACACACTGAACTGCCTCCTACTAGCAGTGTGCAATACATACTATATTACTGTAACATTGTGGGCATTATATCTTGCTTAACAAGAAAATTTAATTATCCATCTAATTTGATAATTTCACAATGACCCGATGTTAGTTATGCTGCACTAAAATCACTTAATTTGCCTTTGTCTGAGCATAAAACATTTCATAAGCCTCATTCAAAAAATAAACATTATTCCAAAGTCATAAGTTGGAGCGTGTTGATGTATTCACCAAGAAATTATTAGCCTCTGCAAGAGTTCCTGCTGCTGCCAAGAATTTGCAGATGGGGTCTTATCAAAATGCCTGTAATTTGTGCGAAGGTATATCGATGCAGAGCTATTCTAGTTTCCATTTGTCAAACAAAACACATGTGGCCAGGCTAGAAGAACTAGCTGATTGATCCAAAAGTTAGAAGTAACTCATTCATGGTACCTTTCTGTAAAAGTCCATGCAATGTGGCTATCTAATATAGATAGATAGATAGATAGATAGATAGATAGATAGATAGATAGATAGATAGATAGATAGATAGATAGATAGATAGATAGATAGATAGATAGATAGATAGATAGATAGATAGATAGATAGATAGATAGATAGATAGATAGATAGATAGATAGATAAAGTATTGCAAATATCAGAATTTTCATTGAGAAGTAAATATTTTCTCTCAGGCAGGAGAAAAAATGCAGTTTCTCATTCTTGCTCAAGAGAACAGGACAAGTGAAGACTGATGCTTCTAGGATAGTTTCATGAAAACTTAGTCCAAGTATGCAGCTAAATCTTTAGAAAATGAATTTAAAATAACATAATTTACAGATAACCTCTCCAGGCCTTGCTACCTGTCACAAATTTGCAATAATAAGCCGCATTTTATTTAAGTCCCCAACTCACAGTAGTGCTTTAGCATATAAAAATTAACTCTGCAGGCTATAATCAGTTCGCCTTAATAAACCAATTTATCAGGACAAATCTGATGAAATCATACTACCCCCTTGTGGTGTTACCTTCATACCCCAGTAGGACATTTCCAAATATTATATTTTTAACATCTTCTTCCACCATGCTCAGTGGATAACTAATTAACCTTTTCTAAATTCCAATAAGAGCAAGGGGAAATTAAAATGACAATCACTAGAGTCTGCAAATGGATGAGGAGGATGACATTTCCCTGAAAACGGATAAAGTAATCTACAGGAGAAACCATATGCATTTATACCTCAACATAACATATATGTATATACTCACATACACATCTATAAGCAAAAAAGGTCAGTAAAGGTCGCCTTTCTCTATACCATGTTGCATTCTGGAACACAAGCAAACAAGCACACAGTGGATGAAACCAAGGGAAGAGACTTCATCCGGGCCATTCTGTTGATTGATTTGGGTTTTTCCTTCTCTCCTGCCGTGCTTTCTGTGCGCTTTAGACCCACCATTCAAATCTGTACTGTGAACTCAACACCCATAATTTAAGAGCCTATTTTAATCCCAAGAAAAAAGACTCAATGTGGGCAAGATTAAAATATTATCTGGGGTGGAGTAGGGCAAAGAGACTGTAGGATTCACCTGCCAGAAGAGGAATGAAAGCAACTTTATTAATTTATTTGTCACACTACATTCATCTCTGACTTTTCTGATAATTCCAGGGTTATATCCATGAATCTCCTCCTCTCCTCACTTTTCCACCCTCATGGCAACCCTTTGAGGTGGGGAAGTCTCAGAGAGACTGTACATGGCTTTATAGCCAAGCCAGAATTTGAACCTTGATCTACCATGTTCTAGACCAAAACTCTGACCACCATACCACACTGACTCTTGACATCAATGGCCGCTTGCTTTCACCTTTTAAACAAGTTTTTAAAACTCCATCGGGACTGTGAAGCAGCAACAATAATTGTTACTCTCACAATTGCACAAATGGATAATAATCCGTGCAGGATATGATGTGTTCACACTTATAGTTTATGGGTGAAATTTCCACAAAAGCATATTTCTATTTCTTTTTTCTCAGCAAGCTTTACTTATGCCTGCAAAGAACATTCAAGAAGACAATATGTTAGAGAATCACTGTAGAGAAAACTTCTCATCTTGTAAAAAACACACACACATTTACAGCTCAGTCTGACTATATAATAAATGAGCCCTCCCAGCCCAGGAAGTGCATAACTATTTCCATCACTATTCTCCTCTTTTCATTTCAAGCTGCTAGTCACAATTTTCATCATCTTTACTCTTCTCTTCTTAAAATCCTCTTTTCAACTGTCTGTAAGCAAAAGAGCACTGTTGTCAACAGCAACATATACAATAAATAATCAGAAAGGCTTCTTTGCTGTGATTTTCAACAGTGGTTAGCAAAAGCAGTCTTAGTGTTTTTTGTTCTATTAATAATTCCTTCTTGTAAAATAAAGCAAGGTAAAATCGTCTTAACATCTGCTTTTTCCATTCTTGTTTGGAGTTTTGCTAGCTACCTCTGTATTTTCTCATACATGACTAATAGGAAAGATACAAGACTAATAGGAAACATAACTGCAACTTCACTTATGGTTGGTTTTGTTTAACAGATGGTCTTTAAACGATCCAACATAAAAGCACACATTTTTATAAAAACTGACCCCCAAACTGCTTTGTAAAGTGAAGGATTTTTTAAACAATATATATATCTTTAGAAACTTTAAAGAAGTTACAGTATAAAAAAGAGACCCTGGGGTATAGAGCACATTTATAATTTCCAACTTAAAATATCGGAGACAAAAGATTTAACAATACGATAAGTATCAGAAATAACACACAATTCCCAGTGCAGCTATAGAGAAAGAGTCCAGAGCTTCCTGGCCAAAATCTTTCCTACTCAGAATTTAAGTACTTCCATAAAATTACACAAATGGGTCTGAAAAACCGCTTTGCCATGGTGAGAAACTCATGATAAATCAGCCAAGGACTATGTTCTTTCTGTGTTGGTTCGACCGATCAGAGGATGTTGTCTAGGCTGTTATTATAGACACCTATTTCTGGAAGAGCCACCTCCATGGTCACATTGGGGCCCTTTAAGCTGACGTTGGGGAGAGGATTGAATCTGAACCTCCAAGGAAACCTCTGAGTCATTTGCAGCATATTTCAACATAACAAGGCAAATTTTCAGGCTTAGGATGCCCAGTGGTTCACAAACAGGTTGGAAATGTTATGTTTTGGGACTACACCTTCCAGACTCTCCAGCCAGCACTGTTTATAAGAATTATAGTCTGAAAATGCAAAGTTCCAAAGCACCGGATATAGTTTGCTCATCCTCTGGCTTCTTGCTGTAGCACTTTTAAAAGGTGTTAGCCATATTCTCGAGCATAACAACAAAGGCCCAAATCCGACTGCTAGTTTCATACGCACAGAACTGCTGAATCAACTGATGAATGGTTTGACACCTTTGCAATGTCCACTGACTCAATGGTTCTACTGTGGTTCGGATTACTAAATAGATTCAGGCCACAAGGTCTATAGCAGTTCTAACATTTACATATTTATTTTATCATGACCCTCTATGTTCAAATATTACATTCTATGCATATGAGTAAGCAATGTGTAGCCTGCATAATTAAAAAAATTAATTTAAGCACTCTAGAGCAGTATATAAGAGCCACACAATTCGCTTTTTTACTTTAAATAGGTTGTGTGTTCATGAAAACTCAACCTAAAATAAACAATTTAGGATAGAAACCTGCTGAATGGTAGCAAAGCAGAGTCTGCTAAATGGAGGCCGTGGGCTGTCTTTCCTTGATGCGAGAATACAGCAGAACAGGGATTATTTTTTTTGTCTTACTATTTGAGGTGCCACTGGCATTGATTGCACCAGGTTCTGGCTAGTGGATCTTAAGATTACAGCAAAAAATGAAGAAGATCTTGCAAGCTTGAAATTTGTCTTTTCTTGCTGTGAAAAAAGTTATACTGACTTCAGCAGAAGAACTAGAGCTGGTTATTTATCCATTCTTTGCAAAGGATAACTTATTGCATTTCATCAGCTCTCTCAAGAGGTATGCAACGAGCTCAGTAATGATGTATGGTGTGTCCACATGCTGGAGCTTTGTTTAGGGTTAAACAAGATAACCCTTTCAAAACTAAAAGGATGCTTTTATCTGTATTGAAAGCCGGTGGTGCCCAACAGGTAAGATGTTTTCCCACTCAGGTATCTCCCCCCCCCATTTTAGTGGAACAATCCTAAAAAGGACCATTTGGGAAACATGGGGATTGGGCAGGTTTGCAAGCCATTAGAAGTAAAAAATGAAAGTGCAAACCATTCTGTTCTGGAGAACCACCACCACCACCACCACCCCACTTGCTGATTGTTGTAATACAAACCTCCATCTATATTTAGCTTCAGGAATAAACTGTAATGGATTTCCAAATGAGAGAACAGGTTGTCATGCAGTCCAGACAGAAAATCTACTAGCTTTTTAAAGTGATCAAATGAAGAAAGAAAAGCCACAGTCTAATTTGTGCCATGCTGATTAACTTGAGCCAATCTGTTTATCACATAATATCTATAATCTGTTTGCCTTGGTTTTTAAACTTTCCTTCTTTTTGAAAAATAAGGAAGTGCAGTATTGCCTATTTCAAAAATGTTCTTTAACGGAGAACATTAATTGAAGAACACACTTGTGGAAAAAGACAAGCAATGAAATGATATTAAAATGACCTCAAAAGCTACCTGAAACTTAATTTTTACTTCAAACAAAACACACAATATTTTAATTACATGTTTTGTTTCCCAATTAGGTTGAACCTCAGTTAGTTTAGATATGGCCCAGGTACATTCATTAGAGATCAAATATCATTATTAGGATGCACCTAAAGCACAATTGTGCCATTTATTTGTTGGTGGTGGTGGAAATTTATATTCTCCTGTCCCCCCCCCCCACAGCCTGTCTTCAATGGAAAACAGAAACCAAAGTTATTATTGTCTATTGAAGAGAGTGTTTCAAAATGTAGAACAAAAGAGTTTCTCCTCCCAACATCCGCATCACAAATCAGAAGAATGTTTCTTTGGTATAAACATGAGGATTTTATATTCTCTTAAATCAGAATTATCTGCGTTTTCTTAGGAAGGAAGGATACGATGCTTTTCTCTATCCAATTTCAGAAGTGTCATGCAAATAAAATAAAAATTAAGCACAGAGGAATAAATAATGCTGGCAACTAATAGAAAGTGGGAAGTACATTTGTATCACTCAGAGAATCTGTGGCTTCAGATGCACCATCAGCACCAATGCCTGAGCAATCCATCATCGTCGGGAGATGGAGAGCTGCAGGAGCTGAGCCCAGCTACAAGCCAGAAAGACCAACACACACATTTTAAGAAGGTTATAGAACAAAAGAACTCATTTTATCACTTGGCTTTACCGCTTGAGAAAATGGCTCCTGGTGCACTGAACTGCATGATAAATGTGCCCCCTCCAGATCTTTATTGCCCTTGTAAATCACAGGATTGACAGCAGTTAATAAGAAAGCTTTTGAGTAGTTTTGAAGTTTTGCTTGGTACATATAAAGCCTTATATTAAAGAATTTGCTAGTCCTCAAGGTGTGGAAAAATTACTGCAAGTAAAGCCTATTTTTAAAAGCCTTTTTTTCTTTTTTAGACTTCCTTTTTTTCAGTTTGCTTCTCCCCCCACCCCCCCAAGGTTATGTGTCATGGTAAAGAAAGCATCCCTTTTAATTTGGCTTTCACACAAGGATAACATGCCCCTCGTCACTGGCATCAGATGCTATTTTCCCATGTGTAGCGGCTAGGAAGAGAAGGGACAGAAAACCATCCAAAGAAGTAGTTTTTTGTACTGTTGTAATTATTAGGCAACAATAATTGTATCTTTTATAAGCAAAGGGAAGAGACAGCTGTTCTTCTGTAAAAAAATTATTTATTTATTTATTTATTTATTTATTTATTTATTTATTTATTTATTTATTAGATTTATACCCCGCCCATCTTCCCGTAGGAAGTGAGAATTCCAGCAATTCACAGACACAAGAAAGAATATCTGCAAACTACAGGGTCATCTCCTCAAGGGGAGAACAAAACTACTCATTCGTTGAAACCCAACATCACAAAGCAAGGTAGCTGCTAAAACAGGCCAATCCATACTCTGAATTTATATCGCACACTTATAAGGAATATACTGTATTTTGCCCTGGCCCAGTGCTTGTAAAGAAGTGGGTTCTTTTAGGCAGGTTTACTGTGCAAGATCCAGAACCCTACTGAGCAAGCTCAATCCATCCTGTCTGGGGGCACAGATCCCTTAGTCTGTAGGGTTACTTAATACAGCCACGACCCTTTTCTAGACTTTAAAAATAGTCGTTTTTAGTATGAACATGCTCATGGACAACAAAGAACGGTGCGTAGCTAGTAATACATACGGGGCGATCAAGCACCACACTGTAAAGATCAGATTAGAGATAGGTGCCTCGTGCTTCATATAAAGCTCAAAACACTCATCTCTAGATCAGATCAGGATGCGCTTTTGAGGGAGTATGGGAAGCTGCAAACTCAGGTACCTGCAGGATCTGTGGTGAGGGTCACACTGAAATGTGCAGGGACCAGCGTAGGCACACTGTATAGCTAGCTCACCAAAAAGTGGCCAGCAAAAACAACCTGTGCATGTGGGAGGCATGTGGCTTCTGGATCTCCTTTTCCCAATAAAGTCACTTGGATCAACTGAAATTTCTCACATACATAATTTTTCAATCTGCATTTGCTTGAGACTGTATCTTCTGTAGTGCATTTCTTGGATGGATGTAAATATATCTCCCTTTATGGAGTCCCCTTACCTATAGAGCAGCCCAGTCCCAAATAGGAATTCCACTTAAACAATCACATTGAGCAGCAGAGGAGAAGGAAGCCTGTTCAAGACTGAGGACTTAACTATGCAAAATTGGAGGGAGGTTGTATGCCGAGCAGTCCTTACAGTCCTCTTCTCCCACTGAAGAAACCCTGACAATTCTCACATTGATGTATTGATGTTTGCTGCTCTATAGTACAAACATGTGAGATGTCAATTTAATCATCTCATTAGTGGGCTCTTATTGAGCTTCAAAGCTCACTTAAATACTTTACAAACTCTTTGATTAATCAGCATATACAGAGTGTATTTGTGCTCTCTCTTTAACAAGTAGTTGCCCCCGTGCCACAGTTAATCTGTTTGTGTTCATGTTAAAGATGCTCACATCGGAATTCCTCAGAGAACAAGCCATTTCCATCTGTGTCAGTGCAACAGTAGAATGCAGCATAATAGAAATATCACTAACCCCTGAAACTTCCCACATATTAAACTAAATGATGATTTGAACGAAACAGAGTGGGTTCTTAAAATAGTCCTTTTCCCATTGCTTGATCATCTTCAGTTAGCTTTCAGTGGACTGATAAGCCTCCCCATGCTTTTTTAACTAAGGCTGTCCACTGCTAACTAATTTTGCTCAAATTAACATTATTACTCTTTAACAAACCAGTGTGTAATTATCCAGGTAATACAAACATCCTAGCTGTAACTACACAGGTGAAAGCTGAGAGTACCTAAAGGAGTTCATAGCACTTCCTGTATAAATTATACATTTGTCACTGATTTTGAAAAAGATAAGCTAACTTCAAAAAATGATCTTTCATAACTTAAGCATAGATGGCCTCTGATGGAAGGCAGCATTGATTTTTCTGATTTAGAATCTAGTTTCAAATCTGCAATTAATGAATTAATTGATTAACGGGCTGATTAGTTTGATGAATGTTTCCAGCCATATTTCCTGCCAAAAACACTGACGTAAGAGTGAAAATGAGAAGCAGGGTGTGATTGTCACATACATAAAGTCTGGATGGCAAAGGTCAAAGCAGCTTACTGGTAACGCTGTTCCGCTGTTCCGAATGTACATCTTTCCTGTCCCTTGGTTATTGCCTGACATGATTTAACAACTGTAATTCCTTAGTTAACGATGTCAAAGGTTTTTTAGGAAATTGACTGTATTTCACCAGTGATATATTTCTTCTTGATTACTGAGTGGTTAAAAAGATTTTAAACCAAGACAGCAAAATAAAGCAGTAATAAAATCAATAGAAGGTGCTTTAAACATCCCTTCTATTAGGTAATGGCATTTAAAATATCCATAGCTTGTAATGGCACTTAGGATATGCCCAAAAATCAATGAGCTAAATTACTTATTGAACTAGTTAATTTGAACATTGTGTTTTATATGTATATTGATAAAACAAGTGTCCAAAGATGGTGCTATCACGGTCTAATGTATGGTCAAATGTCTCCCCCTGCTGCAAAGAAGCTTAAATTCCACCCAGACATAGAATAAAATCAAATAATAGAAACGGATATGATGTAACTTGTTTAAATGCCACAAGAGGGCCCTGGCTCTTTTTGAAGTCCAGTTAATAACTCAGCATTCTCCTTCAACAAATGGGTTTAGGAAGCAGTTCTTCTAAGACAACCTAGGCTGGCAAAACGGTATTAGCAGTGCTAATCTATTTATGTATTAAAACACTTGATCTCACCCACAATAAGGAAATGTAACTTTTTTGCATTTCATTTCCTAGGACAAACCAGCCAAAAACTAAAATTAAAAACAAAAAAGGCTAAATGAACTTATTTCATCAAGTGGGAGTGAAAGCTTTACAGACATGTTGGACTTCATCAGAAAAAAAGATTCTTGAAGGTTTGCAGATTTAAAAAGAAAAAGAAAAGAAAACAGAAATTAACTGCTTTGGGAATTCTCTCCAACATCTATCTCTTTGATATTATTTGAGTGCGGACCCTAGAGTGATAACCTTGGGTCCCACCAATTTAAAAAGTTTTCTCCTCTTCTTATGAGGAATAATCTCCAACCTGAAACCCAAAACACAAAAGGTCAACTCCTTCCCTCAGAGACTGAAATCGATCCAACCGAGACCTCATAATGCAATATGCTACTACAAGGGCTTGTGGTAGAAACACCAGTACTATATTAGCCAGGGGGCTTTTTGCACAGAAGACAAATCCCTGTGGAAATCTGCAAGGTGGCATCCCAGAGACTTTTGTTTTTCCCAAATATCACATTTTATAAACCATTTTAGAAAGTAGCATCCAAAGTCTCAAGTACATGAATTTCCGCAAGCACTTACCTTGCCTTCTCTTCCTTTGGCATTTATTGACAGAAGCAAGTAACAGCACCTGAAGAGCAAGAAGTAAATCATTCAGGGGGAGTAAATCATTCCTTTCCAAGGAGAAAGGAGAGGTAAAAATACTCTAAAATAAAACAAATAAACTTTCAGAGACCAATAGGAACTTTTTTCCTGGCATCAGAAGGATTAGTATGGAGAGATGCAAGATTGGAGTGTAGCTACTATGCGTTACACTAGCATGGTACAGTTCAGGTGTCATGGTTCCTCCATCCTAAAAATTGTGTCCTTTTCCCATGGACCTTTGAATGCCCCATGCTAGTTCAAAAACAGGGTGTTAGTGCTCTCTTCCCCAAAATACAACTCCCAGGATTACATAGGAAAGAGCTGTGATAATTAACATGCCACCAAACTGCTGCAACACTGGTAGTGCAGATGCATTCCTTGGGTAGTACCAGGGTTGAAAAGCAGACAGAGTTTTGGTTTTGAAGCTGTTTGCTGAGGTTTTACTCACTGATGTTTTTATTTCCTGTTAAAAATATGTTTTGGCTAATAAGGATTTTTAATTTTTTAATTTTATCTTACATTTGAAGTTGCCCGCTGCTGAGAAGCCATCTCTGTTGGAGAGGTGGGATACTAAAAATATATATGACATCTAGCAAAATACAGTTGCTTGGTACAAGAAGCCATGGCAGGGGACAGAAGGAAAGAGAAAACTATTTGCACATATGTATAAGATATAGTCAGTCCTTGAAGAATACTTCCCAGAAATTAGAATTGCCTGCTGAGAACGGATAGCTTATATCTTTGTTTTATTTCTTTTCATCTGCTTCACCGGTTACAAAGGTTTCGTACTGCCTGCTTGCAACTCAGGGAGGAACAAAGAAGCATCTAATAATCAGAAGCTACAATGGACATTCATTTTTATCCCATGAATGGGGATGATTTTGTACAATTTGTTCTCAGCAGCCCGCCAAAGGGTTCTAGCAACATCTGTCCTTCTTTTATCCGCATCTGATGCCAAATACTTACCGTCTCGCTTCCTTAAAAAAAAAAAAAAAGCGTAGACTTATTACATGCCTGTCATTTCAGCACCACGGCAGTAAACTCTGCACACAGAGCCATTCACACATTAGGAAAGCAAAGGGGGTGCCTGCCAACCTCCACCTGCAACTTCTTGTCAGAACCCCACCACTCACTTGGAGTCTCTTGCTCCTCCTATTCACATCCTGTGATCTGTGTTGGCTGCCTGCGAGTCTCCAGGTGCAATTTCCGAGCGCTGTTTTTGACCTGCAGTTATCTAAATAGCCTTGGATCTCCCTCCAGCCTCTGGAGGCTGCTTCGCTTTCCATGCCACAGTGCTGCAGCTGAACTTCAGAAGAGGCACCCGGAGGTCTCTCTCGTTATCAAAGAGAAGGCGATGGGAGCAGAGTGTTTTTCTGGAGAGACTGTTGCTTCCTTCATTGTTAGATGTAGGCTGGATGGTGGACTTTTTGAATGTTTTTTTTTTGGGGGGGGGGGAGGATGGACTTTCACCCCAGAGTCTTCAGGAAGGATGACTCAGAAAGGCTAATCTTTTTTGTGAGACACCATTGAAAACTTTGTGAAGCTACAATGCAGGGATGGCAGCCAAGAGATCCCTAAATCATTTCTGGTCTCCACTGAACAAAAGTCATTTATCTGGGTACCATCTATTGAGGAAGCTGTCCTTGTCTATCAAGATCACACACTGCATTAAAAAGATGAATATTTCACATCCTCAAGCCAGAAAACAAGAGGCTGCTTCTTACAAAAGCACAGGGTCACAGAGATAATTCGACACCACCTTCCTTCCTCAGAGGTATCATAAGCCTGAAGAAATCCCAAAATCAAAAGAAAAATAAATTAGAGCCAGACTGTTGAGAGGATTTGGGCTTAGACTTGAAAAATCTAGTTTCAGATTAGGTGTCTTCTAAGAGAGTCTTTGGCCATTTGCTTTTTCAATCTAGGCACTGAATTTGTGAAACAAGAATGGCTGCATCTGGTCTAAAGCACCAGTGTAAGCAATGAAACAGTTGCCCAAAAACATTGCAACTAATTAATACACAGAGAAGTCCAATAGAAACATTGTCATTGACATGTAACAGGCAGAGAGCTTGCAACAGTTTCCTTTCTGTGCTCTTGAGCTATTTGCTACTTGGGCATAAACATTTGGTGTTTATTTGGTAAACATTTGGAGACCAATGACACAGTAGTAACTTTTTAACTCCTGAACTGGAGCGAGTATTCCAACAGAGAATTGAGCAAGGGGGGAAATGGCAGTTTTTAAATAGTTTTGGGGAATTCCTTCAGGGATAACACAGGCAATCCACCACAGCCACTTTCCTTATAAGTGTGGTTCTGCTTTCAACCATTTTGAGAGAGACCCCCTTGCCACCAAATGCCTCTAACAAAGGACAAGAACCGGCTTGGGAGGAGGAGGAGGAGGAAGGAAGGGAGCCTGAAAGCATCAATGCACACCACAGTCTTCCTTACTTCTGAAAGACAAGTAGAAGATGCTGCATCCCTCTGGATTTTTCTATTCCCACCCCAAACCTTCCTGCAGCCTGAGGCAAATAAAGTTCAGCATATAAACTGCACTCGTGGTCTATATCTCTAACAGTGGATGTGAGAAAAGCTGGGCGTGTTTCCAAAACGGGGAATTTTAACACTGCTCACTTTTTAGAGCCTTATTTGATACTGTTCTGAGCTGTCTTGCATCGACGTCATTTATATACAAATGAATAAAAACTTCTACAAGAGTAGAATCTGGTGTCTCTTTTCCTTTTTTCTCTTTTTTCTATGACTTTCCTTCTCATTTCCCCCCTTTTTTGTTTTTTTCTTTCCTTTTTCTTTCTTTCTTTTTCTTTTTGGACAGGGCTTTTCCTTCCCCCCCTCCCCAGCTCCCCTCACAGCCTTATTTCGCCTCAGCATCTCAAAATGGCGCCCTTCGTTTTTCCTCCTAAATATGGCGGGCGGGTGCCATCATAGAAGTCGTCGCCTCGGCCGCGGAGTCCTCAATGCGGTCCTTCCCAAGATGGCGCCGGCCGAGCGCCCACCTGTACAGCGAGAGTGGGAGGGGAGCAGGAGCCAATAGCGCTTGGCCGGCAAGGGGGGGGTGCCCTTCCCAAGATGGCGCGGGAGGACGCCCCTCCCCTTTCCGCGCCCGGGAGCCGCAGTGCATGCCGGGAGCGGAGCCGGCCGAGCCGCCGGACCGGGAGCGCAGCGGAGCGGAGGTTGCCGACCGTGTCGCCGTCATGCCTGAGCTGGCCGTGGAGCGGGTGGTGGTTCACCCGCTGGTGCTGCTCAGCGTCGTCGACCACTTCAACCGGTGAGAGAGGCGGAGGGGCAGATGCTGACTCACAGCACCCGCCCCCTCCCTCCCTCCCTCTGGGGTCGCCCTGGATTGCGGGGTGGGGTGCTATGCTGGTGGAGGCGCTCTGTGCATGCCCAGAGGCACCGCCCTCCCAAGGGAATCGGCGCCAGGGAAAAGAGAAGGGCGGGAGATGGAGGCTGCGGCCTGGCCCGGTCGGCACCGAGGAGGAGGAGGAGGAGGAGGAGGAGGGAAGCTGAGTCACCCGCCGGCCATGGCGGAGGGAAGGATGACAGTGCATCGGAAAGGGGACCGCCAGAGACCCCGCTGGGGCACCAGGACCCCCGGTGCACATCCCTTCCTTATTCTTGGACCTGGTTAAAGGTGCCTTTTCACTCCCAGACCTTCCCTCCCAGAATCGCTCTTCCTGAGTGGCCCTCCTGGGTTACAGAGCAAAAAAGTTTTTTTCCTCCTCAAATTTGGTTTTTTAAAATTATTATTATTGCTCCTGTTTTGAAGTGCAATAAAGGGTTGCCTTGGGGATGGGGTGTCCTTTGCCTGCCACCTTAGTTGCAAAGCCTAGGATGCTTCAATAACCCTTAAATAGAAATAAACTGTGAAAGGTTTCCTGCAGCATCTTCAGGATACACTGTTGGGGTGAGGGCAAGCCCACTTCATACATCCCAAAAGATCCCAAGCAGCAAAGCGCAAAAGACAAAAGCCTGGGGTGCCTTTAAATCTATTATATTTTAATATATGCTGTTGTGGATAAGCACGTTGTTGGAAACTTTGTAGGTTTGTTCCCCATCATTATTGTGGGTATGATCCGGGGAGTCTAATGACAAGGGCTGCACCCCTGTGCAAAACAAAATTGTTTAGTCTTAAGGGTGCCACCAAACTCTTATGTTTTTCTTTTCCAAAATACATTTTTATTGGGGACTTTTTCGATTGGGTGTTTTATGTTGTAAACCACCCAGAGTTCCTGTAGGAAAATCAGGCGGTTAATAAGTATAAGTATAAATAAATAAAAATATTTATCCTGTGGATAAAGAAGCCTTACGCTCCTCCACCACCACCACCCCAAACTGTACCAATATCAGGCCTGTAGCTTTGTGACACCACACCTGTTTTACCTGCAGGGAGGCCTTTGGGCATTTCGCATTAAAACAGGGCTTCAGGTAGCAATATAAGCAATAGGAAAGACACCTTCTTTGCTTAGATTTGGGGAGCGCTGCTGCTGCCAGGGAGAGGGTCCTGCAGGGATTTTAGACTATAGCTCCCATCTGCCACCACACAGAAGGACCCACGAGAATGGGTTTAGACTCTGATTGTAGTTGAAAACATCTGGGGGAATAGTTTCCAGCTCCTCAGAGAGGTAAACAAGTGCTCTAACTTAGTTCTGTGGTTCCTGAGCACATATGTCGTCTCCTTCATTAATACCTAAAAGCCCTCCCAGAATTTAGCCTTCTTAACCCTCTTCCTGAAGGCTTGCCTTTCAGGGTGTTGTGCTGACCCAGCTGGGTTCCTATATGATCAGTTTTGTTCCCCTTACTGACGCTGACTTTTCCTCTCTCTCTCTCTTTTTTCATCTTGTCCCAATTTAGAATAGGAAAGGTTGGTAACCAGAAGCGAGTAGTGGGAGTTCTTTTGGGTTCGTGGCAGAAGAAGATCTTGGATGTCTCCAACAGCTTTGCAGGTGAAGCAGGGCTTTGAAATAAATATCTTATCTCCTCATTGGTAGCAATGTTGCTTGTAGAATGGAGCTCTTTGCCGAGTCACCCATCTGGCTTTGTAAGAGCAGTCTTGGGTTTCAGGAATCATTAAAATGACGACAGCATTGAAAAGCTACAAAAATAAGTGCAGATATTTTTAAAAGAATCAAACAAGTATTGAAAATATATGAGGCTGTGATCTCTCTCCTAGGCACTCCCAGATTTTTTTTGGTTCTGAGAATCTGAATTTATGGGATGTATCAGATCCTGGAATAATTTTTGTAACAGGAAGGTTCTGGTGCTTAGTGGCAGATCACATGCTTGGCTTGCAAGAACCACCCTGGGCTTCTCCGCTTTAAAGAATCATGTGATAAACATATCTGCCTGAGATCCTTGAATCCCACAACATGGCAGAAAAGACACCGTTTGAAGGGCTGGAGGGACTGGTAGCCTCTCTCATCATAAGAAGCTTCCTTTACAATCAGAGTGTCTTCCTAATGTTGAGAATTCAGGAAGCTGAGACTTCTAGGTGATTTGCCACCTGGGCGTGTCTTCCTTAGAGTCTTCTTTCTTTGTAATCTGGACCCTCATGCTGTAAAATAACAATATTTTTGTTCCCAGTCCCATTTGATGAAGATGATAAAGATGACTCTGTCTGGTTTTTGGATCACGACTATCTGGAGAACATGTATGGAATGTTTAAAAAAGTCAACGGTAAGTGGTTCTAAGCCGTTACTAAATCAAACCATAGAGTCTGCAATGGATTTACTTTATTTCACCTTGAGTTAGGTACAATCGTAGAATAGGGCCCTGATCCACTTAACAAATGAGTCTGCCAAATGCCTACAACGAGGCATTATTTAAAATATATATATATATCAGCATCATCTGATACTGGGCTCAGCTGGGGCCCAATGTTGAGACAGCCAAGCCAGGTATTTAAGCAAATTTGTGCTTTTCTGGCTGCTACTGAGCTTCTGAAAATATATGCAAGATGCAATTTGTGAAGTGCAGGAGGTGTTCTTGGATTTGGACTTCTTCTGGCCACTGCATGCGCTTCTTATGTCACCTTCCTCTCCCTTGCCTTTTCCCCTAGCCAGGGAAAGAATCGTGGGATGGTATCACACCGGGCCTAAGCTGCACAAGAACGACATTGCCATCAATGAGCTCATGAAGAGATACTGTTCAAACTCGGTAAGAGAGACGCTTCTGCAAATCTTGTTGAGTTAACAAGCATGCTTGGGAAGTAACAGGAGAGTCCACTGACCAAAGGCAGGCTATAGGTTTCTTGCTTCTTGAAGGGTTTGAGAGTGTGTTTGTTTTTACTCCCAGGGAGAGTTCCCCCAACTCCTTTGGTAACTGAGCTATTTCTGAATAGGTATTGGTGATCATTGATGTGAAACCGAAGGACCTGGGGCTCCCCACCGAAGCTTATATTTCCGTGGAAGAAGTTCATGATGTAAGTATTTTGCAGTGCCCTGCAAATAACTTTCCCTCCCTTTCCTGTTGCTGCATCAGCTTCCCACAAGGAAGCTCTGCTTAGAGCTTCTTTGCTTGCCGTTTTAAAACATCATTAATTGATTGCCTTTTTTAAAAAAAGAAAATGAATTATGTTCCTTTTTTGGTCATATGCCTTCTTGCATACCGGTCAGTTGCGTCCCTGGTCTTGTTACACAACTTTTGATTTGTAGCTCTGGAGCAAGCACTGTTTCTTAGGGTTTGAAACGAGCCCGCTGCCTTCCCACACCGGCTTCCTACCCAGGAGGAGAGGGTTGGTGCCCCTTCTGCTGTTGTTGTAAGCCACCTTGGGTCCCCTCGGGGAGAACGGCTGCATAAAAATAAAGTTTAGTAGTATTATTAATGCCTGTTCCCGGGCTGTAACTCGTTATCCCTTTTCTCTTGTGCTCCAAAGGATGGGACACCCACTTCCAAAACATTTGAACATGTGACCAGTGAAATTGGCGCGGAGGAAGCAGAAGAAGTTGGGGTGGAGCATCTGCTACGGTAAAGAACATTTTTGGTTCCCGGCAGGTGCTTTGCATTGTCAGTTCTGGAAACAACACAAGAGAGCCAGGCAGCTGATGGTCCTCTTCTTCTGGACAAGAGAAGTGTATAGAAAAGGCCCCATGACCAACGTACCCTCTAATTTTCATCTCTGCTGTTGGGGGGGGGGTCTGTTCCATGTACACATGTACCTAAAAAGGGGGGTGGAGAGACCTTACACGGAGGGGGGCAGAGATGTGCGGTAGAGGGAACCCCTCCCATTACTCCGGCAATGCCAACCCTGACCCCTACAGGGGAGGCGTCAGGGTCAAAGCCTGGGTCCCATTTCTTTCAGTCCGGGTGGAACTTCTTCATCCAAGCTTTGTTCTTCCAGTTGGTGGCCCTCTCGTGTCTTGGGGTGCCACGGTCCTCCCTAAAAGGAAAGGCAGTACTTTTCCTGGTAATACCAAGGACCTCTGTGTGGCTCAGTTCCTCCAGGAGATGCAGCCAACCAGAAATGTTGAACCTTGACTTCACGAGTCTGGCAAAGAACCTTGACTTCACGAGTCTGGCAAAGCCCTGTTAACTCGGTGTCCAGTTTTTGGTGGCCCCTCTCCCCCTCCCCACCCCCTGCCTTCTGGTTCTCTGACTCTTCCTTTCTCGGCTGTTGCAGCGATATTAAGGACACCACGGTGGGCACCCTCTCCCAGCGCATCACAAACCAAGTCCATGGCTTGAAGGGACTCAACTCCAAGCTTCTGGATATCAGGAGCTACCTGGAGAGAGTGGCCGTGGGGAAGCTCCCCATCAACCACCAGATCATCTACCAGCTCCAGGATGTTTTCAACCTGCTTCCGGACGTCAACTTGCAGGAGTTCATCAAGGCTTTCTATCTGAAGACCAACGACCAGATGGTGGTGGTCTACCTGGCCTCGCTCATCCGCTCGGTGGTGGCCCTCCATAATCTCATCAACAACAAGATCGCCAACAGGGATGCGGAGAAGAAAGAGGGGCAGGAGAAGGAGGAGAGCAAGAAGGAAAGGAAAGACGAGAAGGACAAGGAGAAAGAGAAAGGCGATGCCAAGAAAGAAGAGAAGAAGAACAAGAAGTAGAAGAGGCTTTTAGCATTTGTAAATTAAAATCTCGTAAAACCAACTCAGGCGCCATGGCCAACCGTTCTTTCTTCTTGGTAGCCGGGGAGATCCCTGGAGCTGGAACAGTGTCTCTGTGCAAGTGGGTGACGCAGGTGCCTTGAGTACGTGCAAAGACCAGAGTCACGCCACTTATAGCGTGCAGAAGGAGGTGCTCTCGAGAACGATCGGCATATTTGTGAGCGAGCGGCTGACAAGTTGGGATGTGCAAAAGGCCTTTCTAGCCAAGCACAAAGATTCCCGGCTGTTAATTACTTAAAACTTTTGAAAACCTTGCCCTCCCCACCTGTCCGACATGTAGCCACCATCCATCCCATCCGACTGAGCCAGATGGCGGCCTCTCTTTTTGCTTACGTGCCTGTTTTGGGGGTGCCGTTACTGCTCAAGGTCCCCACACAGGCAGAGTACAGGGCAGTTCCTCTCTCAGGCATGTGTTGATGGGTAGAAAGATAGGAAAGCCGCCGATAGGAAACCTTGAGCTGATACCTTACTGACCCTCCATCGCTAGGTGGCAGCAGTATGTTGGATGCCTTATAGATAGAAGTTCCGTGCCTTCCTTTTAGTAGAAAATGCAGAAGCTACCAATCTGTACAAGAATGGTAATAAAAAAGCAGGACCAGCCTTAACACCCATCAAATTAGAAAAGTAGGGAAATGGCAGAAAAACAACGGAAAGTGAAAAGGGGCACCTAATCTGCAGAAGGGAATTCGTTTCAGTCCCGCACTAATACAGAGAAGGCCTGCTCTGTAGAGGTCCTTAACCCTTGGATGATGGAACCCTCTCAGGTTATTTTGGTGGGTTCTGTTTTAGCTTGAGACATCTGTGAGACGGCTTCTGTGTGGGATCCACGGTGCAGTGAGTTTTAAAGCTGGACACTGCTGCCTTCAATATAAGCCAGAAACCCAACATGTTTCCAGTCTAGTTCATCCACTCAGTGTTTCCTTCCAGGGCAGGCCCAGGTAAGACTCATTGCAGTAGCCCAGGCATGATGTGACTGATCCGCGCCCCACTGTAGCCACATGCCCCTTTTTTTTCCCCAAGTGGAGGGGAAATTGACAAATCCGCCAAACCAATCAAATGGGCATCTGGCCCCAGCCATTGGGACCCTCCCAGCCTAGGACCTTGTTCTACCCAACAGTTCATGACCCTGTCTAGATTTAGTATGCCTTCTGCCTACTGGGGTCAGCCGTGTCGCTAGGATAATGTATCCGCCAGCCCCTTCAAACTGTTAGCAATCTCAGTCCATCGCTCTAGGGCACTGATGGCAAACCTTTTAGAGACTTGAGTGCCCAAACTGCCATTCAAAACCCACTTATTCTTCACAAACTGCCAATACAGCAATTTAACCTGAATACAGGTGGCTGTGAAGGGGCGATGTCGGGTGCCCACAGAAAGGGCTTTGCGTGCCACCTTTGGCACCCGTGCCATAGGTTCACCAACACTGCTCTAGGGCATAACCGGAACCTTCCTCTAAGAGGGAATAGAGAAATCAAGCAGGCTCATGTGAGAAGCTGCTCCGTGACTTTCTCCATACGTTTTTATGGGGTTGCATAACAATGCGAGGGACCCTACAAATAATGTTTTGTACACTGCCCCACTATCGCTTTCTGGCATGTAGCATGATGCTGTCAGCGCCACTAAATCCATCCCATAGGATGCCATGGTTGAGATGTTCTGAAGTCCTCGAGAGGCCCAGGGGTGGGGGGTGGGGGGTTTACAGGAAAGGCAGTATCTCGTGCACATCTCTCTCCCCATTTAAAAAATGTCCAGGAGGATAACCAAAGCGGTCTTAGTTCTGAAAACCAGCCAAGTCTGTTTGAAATAGATCTCAGTAATTGAGTTCATCTGGGAACTGCTCAAGCCCGGCCATGCTTGACTGCTCCAGACTGAGAAGGCACTCGCAGATGCTGTGATTCCAGACCAGCATTTCTGGCAATGGGGCTCTCGGGGGGGGGGCACCTTCAAGGCAATCATGCCATTATTAAAGGACAACAGTGCTCAGGCAAGGCGTTGACTTTCTGTTTTGCAGCAGCATTTTTTTTTAAAAGCTGCATGAAAAGCTCATGCGATGGATCGATCATAACCTCCTGCAACTGGGAGCTGTAAGAGCATAAGAGCATCTTCACCAGGGCTGGCCCAAGCTCCACAGCACCTGTCATTTCCCACCGTGGCTGGCCCAGAGGGTGACCTACAAGCCGCTTGTGATGGCAAGAGCCCACCCTTGTGCTTCAGTAGTGGAAGAGCAAAGACCAGGGCTGCTGTTGGTCTAGGAAGTCGCACGGAACTGACAGGGGCCAGTAGCTACCCATAAAGCAAAGAGTTCTGCTTATATACCACTTCAAGCAATCTCTGGGTGGTTTACAGTTTTAGTTACAGTACGCAGGCTACACATTGCACCCCCAGCAAGCTAGGTACTCATTTTACCGACCTCGGAAGGATGGAAGGCTGAGTGAACTTGAGCCTGCTACCAGGGATTGAACCCCAGGTCGGTGAGCACAGTGCTACCTGCAGAACAGGGCATTTAACCACTGCGCCATGGGTCTAGTGGTGGTAAGCAGGCTGTCAAGTTAAAACTCAGGGGGGGGATGGGGGGGGGGGGGGGGGGGGGGGGGGGGGGGGGGGGGGGGGGGGGGGGGGGGGGGGGGGGGGGGGGGGGGGGGGGGGGGGGGGGGGGGGGGGGGGGGGGGGGGGGGGGGGGGGGGGGGGGGGGGGGGGGGGGGGGGGGGGGGGGGGGGGGGGGGGGGGGGGGGGGGGGGGGGGGGGGGGGGGGGGGGGGGGGGGGGGGGGGGGGGGGGGGGGGGGGGGGGGGGGGGGGGGGGGGGGGGGGGGGGGGGGGGGGGGGGGGGGGGGGGGGGGGGGGGGGGGGGGGGGGGGGGGGGGGGGGGGGGGGGGGGGGGGGGGGGGGGGGGGGGGGGGGGGGGGGGGGGGGGGGGGGGGGGGGGGGGGGGGGTTGGGGGGGGGGGGGGGGGGGGGGGGGGGGGGGGGGGGGGGGGGGGGGGGGGGGGGGGGGGGGGGGGGGGGGGGGGGGGGGGGGGGGGGGGGGGGGGGGGGGGGGGGGGGGGGGGGGGGGGGGGGGGGGGGGGGGGGGGGGGGGGGGGGGGGGGGGGGGGGGGGGGGGGGGGGGGGGGGGGGGGGGGGGGGGGGGGGGGGGGGGGGGGGGGGGGGGGGGGGGGGGGGGGGGGGGGGGGGGGGGGGGGGGGGGGGGGGGGGGGGGGGGGGGGGGGGGGGGGGGGGGGGGGGGGGGGGGGGGGGGGGGGGGGGGGGGGGGGGGGGGGGGGGGGGGGGGGGGGGGGGGGGGGGGGGGGGGGGGGGGGGGGGGGGGGGGGGGGGGGGGGGGGGGGGGGGGGGGGGGGGGGGGGGGGGGGGGGGGGGGGGGGGGGGGGGGGGGGGGGGGGGGGGGGGGGGGGGGGGGGGGGGGGGGGGGGGGGGGGGGGGGGGGGGGGGGGGGGGGGGGGGGGGGGGGGGGGGGGGGGGGGGGGGGGGGGGGGGGGGGGGGGGGGGGGGGGGGGGGGGGGGGGGGGGGGGGGGGGGGGGGGGGGGGGGGGGGGGGGGGGGGGGGGGGGGGGGGGGGGGGGGGGGGGGGGGGGGGGGGGGGGGGGGGGGGGGGGGGGGGGGGGGGGGGGGGGGGGGGGGGGGGGGGGGGGGGGGGGGGGGGGGGGGGGGGGGGGGGGGGGGGGGGGGGGGGGGGGGGGGGGGGGGGGGGGGGGGGGGGGGGGGGGGGGGGGGGGGGGGGGGGGGGGGGGGGGGGGGGGGGGGGGGGGGGGGGGGGGGGGGGGGGGGGGGGGGGGGGGGGGGGGGGGGGGGGGGGGGGGGGGGGGGGGGGGGGGGGGGGGGGGGGGGGGGGGAAAAGGGGGGGGGGGGGGGGGGGGGGGGGGGGGGGGGGGGGGGGGGGGGGGGGGGGGGGGGGGGGGGGGGGGGGGGGGGGGGGGGGGGGGGGGGGGGGGGGGGGGGGGGGGGGGGGGGGGGGGGGGGGGGGGGGGGGGGGGGGGGGGGGGGGGGGGGGGGGGGGGGGGGGGGGGGGGGGGGGGGGGGGGGGGGGGGGGGGGGGGGGGGGGGGGGGGGGGGGGGGGGGGGGGGGGGGGGGGGGGGGGGGGGGGGGGGGGGGGGGGGGGGGGGGGGGGGGGGGGGGGGGGGGGGGGGGGGGGGGGGGGGGGGGGGGGGGGGGGGGGGGGGGGGGGGGGGGGGGGGGGGGGGGGGGGGGGGGGGGGGGGGGGGGGGGGGGGGGGGGGGGGGGGGGGGGGGGGGGGGGGGGGGGGGGGGGGGGGGGGGGGGGGGGGGGGGGGGGGGGGGGGGGGGGGGGGGGGGGGGGGGGGGGGGGGGGGGGGGGGGGGGGGGTAGGGGGGGGGGGGGGGGGGGGGGGGGGGGGGGGGGGGGGGGGGGGGGGGGGGGGGGGGGGGGGGGGGGGGGGGGGGGGGGGGGGGGGGGGGGGGGGGGGGGGGGGGGGGGGGGGGGGGGGGGGGGGGGGGGGGGGGGGGGGGGGGGGGGGGGGGGGGGGGGGGGGGGGGGGGGGGGGGGGGGGGGGGGGGGGGGGGGGGGGGGGGGGGGGGGGGGGGGGGGGAACGGGGGGGGGGGGGGGGGGGGGGGGGGGGGGGGGGGGGGGGGGGGGGGGGGGGGGGGGGGGGGGGGGGGGGGGGGGGGGGGGGGGGGGGGGGGGGGGGGGGGGGGGGGGGGGGGGGGGGGGGGGGGGGGGGGGGGGGGGGGGGGGGGGGGGGGGGGGGGGGGGGGGGGGGGGGGGGGGGGGGGGGGGGGGGGGGGGGGGGGGGGGGGGGGGGGGGGGGGGGGGGGGGGGGGGGGGGGGGGGGGGGGGGGGGGGGGGGGGGGGGGGGGGGGGGGGGGGGGGGGGGGGGGGGGGGGGGGGGGGGGGGGGGGGGGGGGGGGGGGGGGGGGGGGGGGGGGGGGGGGGGGGGGGGGGGGGGGGGGGGGGGGGGGGGGGGGGGGGGGGGGGGGGGGGGGGGGGGGGGGGGGGGGGGGGGGGGGGGGGGGGGGGGGGGGGGGGGGGGGGGGGGGGGGGGGGGGGGGGGGGGGGGGGGGGGGGGGGGGGGGGGGGGGGGGGGGGGGGGGGGGGGGGGGGGGGGGGGGGGGGGGGGGGGGGGGGGGGGGGGGGGGGGGGGGGGGGGGGGGGGGGGGGGGGGGGGGGGGGGGGGGGGGGGGGGGGGGGGGGGGGGGGGGGGGGGGGGGGGGGGGGGGGGGGGGGGGGGGGGGGGGGGGGGGGGGGGGGTGGGGGGGGGGGGGGGGGGGGGGGGGGGGGGGGGGGGGGGGGGGGGGGGGGGGGGGGGGGGGGGGGGGGGGGGGGGGGGGTCCCGGGGGGGGGGGGGGGGGGGGGGGGGGAGGGGATGGGGGGGGGGGGGGGGGGGGGGGGGGGGGGGGGGGGGGGGGGGGGGGGGGGGGGGGGGGGGTGGGGGGGGGGGGTGGACAGGGGAAGGGGGGGGGGGGGGGGGGGGGGGGGGGGGGGGGGGGGGGGGGGGGGGGGGGGGGGGGAAAGGGGGGGGGGGGCCCTGGGGGGGGAGGGGGGGGGGCAAGGGGGGGGGGGGGGGTGGGGGGGGTCCCTGCCAGGGGGGGGGGGGGGGGGGGGGGGGGGGGGGGGGGGGGGGGGGGGGGGGGTGGGGGGGGGGGGGGGGGGTGGGGGGGGGGGGGGGGGGATGGATGGATGGTGGTGGTGGTGGTTCTGTTCTGTTTCCCGCCATCATCCTCCCCAGAGCTGGCGGCCCAACGGCCCAAGTGCCGGTCATTCCTGCCCGAAGCCCTCAGTCTCCTCGATGGCATAGAGAAGTTTCTCCTTCAGCTGCTCAAAGCTCTTGTAAGGAGGCAGATCCAGGCGGTTGAAGCTACGGAGGAGGCAACCGAATCAGCCCACGCAGCTGGCCAAAGGAGGGAGGGAGGGAGGGAGCCCCCTCGCCCTCACCCCCCCTCCCTCCCTCCCAGGGCAGGGCAGGCTCAGGCCCAGAGAATCGGCCAGCTGGACTCACCAGGTGTGGCTGCGGGGCAACCAGGTCTCCTTGCCCACTTTATCGATGCAAAATTTCTGTGGCCCGTTGCTACCTGCCGGAAGAGAATGGGGCATCCTGGACTTTTAGCCCAGGCGGGATGCAAGAAACGCAGAACCCTGTGCTTCAAGCACAGAAGCCAAAGAGGAAAATGCAGGTGCCCCCAATCTGTGGCACCCAAAAGGCCGGGAGAGCAAAAGGATGGGTTTGCACGTACTCTGCAGGCCGGCCGGCCCTCAGGGACAAATCGGCCCACAGTCACCCGTCAAAGCCAGGTTCTCCCGCACCTCGGAAGCTCCTCCACCCCACCTCCTTCCAAACCCTTCCAGAGTCCGCCTAGGAAAGAGTTACCTATCAGCTCCGCAAAGCCTCCCACTGGCAGGCGGCAGGTCCCCGTGACAAACTGCAGGAGCCGGATCCTCTTCTCATTGTCCATTTCCTTGATCACCTGCAACCCACACGGTTGGGAGAGGTCAGGAGCAGCCTCCCCTGCCCGCCAAATGAACACCCAGCTCTCAGCTCTTTGGTGGTGGTGGGGGGAGAGCAGGGTGTTGCCCTCCAGGGCTCTGGCAGGAGGACGAGAGCAGCCCGTTGAACCTCTGAACTATTAACTGGCTCCCTAAGCTCAGGCGTGGGACCCCAGTCATTGGGAGGGAAGGCAAATGCTCTCTGAATATGCTCAGAAGTTCTCTCTCTGCCACTGCTCTGCCACATTCAAGAGCCAGGCCGAGCTTTTCACCCACGTTTGAAGCAAGCCAGCCAAGTGTCGTTCCCCCGAAAGTCTACACCGCACAAATTCCATCCCTCCACAGAGAGTGCTCCTAAACTAGCCCTTGTCCAGCCCCGAAACCTCCCCCACCCACCACCCCCACCACCTCCGCCCAGACCTTGAGCCAGGCCAGGCTGCCTTGGCGGTTGACCTTTCTCCGGCTCACCTGCCAGAACCACTGGATCTGCTTGCTGTTTTTGGTGTAGTGCCGGTAAATTGTGTTCTTTTGCCAGTCGTTCACGTCAATCTCCTGCATGCCGCACAGCATCAACTGAGGGGGCAAAAGATGGGGGGGGGGACAGGAGTCAATGCCTGAATCACCTGGAAGGGCGGGGGGAGTCAGAGTAGAGGGCAGCCCAGCAGAGGACGAGCGGTCCCTTTGCCTAGGAGGGGCTGTGCAGCCTTCTCCCAGCCATCTGCGGCTTCTCAATTCATAAACAACACACAATCAGGCCCATAAATGTCCCCCCACCCTCTCACACACGCACATAGTCGCACACCCCAACAGGCTGGGTAGGCATCACTCAACGAGAGGAGGAGAAGGAGCCAGGCACCCAAGGTCAAAGAGCCTACTTTGAAATAAATTATGGGCAATCCTTTTAGGTCCCTTTTTAGAATCAGAGCTCCCATGTTTACAATATGGCTGATGCACAATAAAAATGGAGTCCTCCGATTTTGCAGGGAACAAGGCACGGCCCGAGGAAGCCTGAGGAGGGAACCAGCTCAGTGGCCCAACAATATGAATGCGTAGCCAGGACTTTGCATTGGCCAATGGCTCTAGCAGAGGCACAGCCTGCCCCTGACGGGCGGGTGACGCCACACTCCTTGGCGCCCCCGGCTCACCTCCAGCTCCTTCTCGTCAAAGTATCGCAGCCACTCCAGCGGCGCCACCTCGTTGAAGCCATCCAGGAAGGCTTTGGTCTGCTCCTCCACCCCTCGCGTGAACCGCCAGTCTGTCAGGAGCCTGGAAGGAGAGAACGGGCAGTGTGACTTGTGTTTGTGTGTGTGTGTGTGTGTGTGTGTGTGTGTGTGTGTGTGTGTGTGTGTGTGTCACGGCCAGCCCCTGACCAGGCCGTCCCTTGGGCTGTGCCCAGGAATCCTTAAAGATGTTTTTGGAAGGCCCTGCAAGGGGGAGGCCACCCAAATCTCTGCTTTGCAGGTATTAATCGCAAACGGGGCTCGTTCCCCTCCATCCCTGCCCATGGAACCTCAGGACCACCCTGTCTCCTTGAGCGACTCGGTTCCCATTTTACAGCAAGGAAGCTGGTCTCCAAAAAGCCGGCTTATTCCAATGGAGCTGAGAAAGCCAGTCCAAAAGGCCTACCAGGTTAGGACTCTCTTGCTGACCGAAGAAGACAGCTTCCTTTCCCAAATATTACCACCCCCCCCCAACACACACACACACACGCAAGCCCCCTTTTTGGAGAGCCGCCTCCTTCCGCTGGGTCTTGCGCCCCCAGGTTCGTCCTGTTCACCCAGTGAGCGACGGAGGACGCAAGTCCGGATGGAAGGCCAGCCCTCCGCTCACTGAACCAGGCTGCCACTTCAGCCCCCGGAAAAGGCAGGCGGCCCTCTGATCAAGCTCAGCAAAGTGTGAGAACAAAGCCTCTCCGCTTCACTTGTCCGGAAAGGCCGTGTCCTGAGAGGACGTGCCACCTCCACCTCCACCCCGCCCTCCCTTTCCCCAGGACCGCACACACGCACATGATGTATTCGTCCTTGTTCTCCTCTGTGACCCGGATGCTCTCCCCGCCTTCCTTCAGCTCATGGGTGGTCACCTTCCCCAATATCTCCAGGTCTTGGATGAAGTAGAGCTCCAAGCCACACTCCTCCAGGCTGTTCTCTCTGTGGAAGAGCCAGGGGAGAGTCAAGGGAAGGGGTGGAGGGGGGTGGGGGCAAAAGGCAACAGGAACGGGAAGGAGGGAAGGAAAAGGAGGCTTGGGCTGACTTGGTACCCCTTCTGCCCCATCGCGCCCTGGGACCCATTTGACGGCCCCTCCATCTGTCATATCACAGAGGGGACTGGTTTGTTCCCCATGGCTTCAGAGACTAGGACGCGGGGCAATGGTTTCAAACGACAGGAAAAGAGATTCCAGTTGAACATTAGGAAGAACTTCATGCCGGTTAGAGCTGTCCGGCAGTGAAATATGCTGCCATCAGTGAAGGTGGTGGATTCTGCTTCTTTGGAGGTTTTTAAGCAGAGGCTAGATGGCCATCTGTTGGGGGTACTTTGGGGGGGTGTTCCTGCATGGCATGGGGTTGGACTTAGAGGGCCCTTGAGGTCTCTTCCAACTCTAGATTTTATATTTAAACATTTGAAAGGATGTCATGTTGAGGAGAGAACAGGTTTGTTCTGTGGCTTTAGAGACTAGGACGCGGGGCAATGGTTTCAAACTACAGGAAAAGAGATTCCGTTTGAACATGAGGAAGAACTTTCTGACGGTCAGAGCTGTTCAGCAATGAAATAATATGCTTCCACAAAGGAGGGTGTTGGGGTCTCCTTCTTGGGAGGTTTTCAAGCAGAGGCTGGGTGGCCATCTGTTGGGAGTCCTGTGATGGGGGTTCCTGCAGGGCAGGGGGTTGGACTGGACGGCCCTTGAGGTCTCCTCCAACTCTAGGATTCTATGATTCTCACATGAGAAGAAGCTGGCGCATCTGGATGGTCTTTCAGTCCCTCTGTAACCCAAACGGCACCCGTCCTGGGCCCGGAGGGTCTGAGGCACGAGCAACACAGGGACGGATTGCAACAGCAAACACAAGGCATAGAATCACGGAGCGGGAAAGGGCCTCCTCTAAGGCCACCGAGTCTCAACCCCTGCTCGAGGCAGGAATCCAAAATCAAAGCAGATCAAGGAGGTGGCAAACCCACGGTACTGTCACACACAACACAGTCGGTGGGTTCCAAAGTCCTAAAGGTTCCTTAGGGATAGAGATGGAACATTTCTGGAAATGTTGAAGCCACAGGGAAGAAAACGTTGGCAAAAAAAATGTAGGAAAAATTGGGGGGGGTTTCTGTCCCCCCAAAAAAGTTTCCACCTGCATCCCACTACCACAAAACAAAATTGACTTTTTTAAATTCAGGAGAGTAGCTGCAGCAGGCCTGCCCTTGCCTCCCACGGGTGGTCCGCAACAAGGCCCTTGAAAAGCACGGTCCTCCAGGTCCGTGGGAAGCTCTGGCCCCACCAGTTTGGGGGAAGGGCCTAAAAGGGGCGAGTGGGAGGAGAGGGTGAGCACGAGAACGGGGTGTGGGGGGGGGGCAGCAAGAGGAGACTGACTTGATCCAGACGATGGAGTTGTAGAACTCGGGGTCGATAGATTCCAGGTCCTTGAGGGTCGGCCGTTTGTTCAGCATGCGCTTGTAGAAGGGCAGAGTGAAGCCGGTGTCGATGAACTTTCCGTGGTATAAGGCCTGGTGGGAGGGAGAAGAGAGGCACCCCCCACCCACCCCCAAGAAATCCCATCAGACTCACGTGAGCAGAAGCAAGGTCCAGAGGGAGGACTCAGGAAGCCATGGGCGGAAGACCCTTTTTTTTGGGGGGGGGGGGGGTCAGGCACAGACCACATCCACCTTGCCTGTCCCCCCTCCACACACACACATACACAAAACAGGGGCAGTTTAATTCTTATGTCAGGTATTTCGACACCACCCTTCTTGCCCATCCAGCCCCGGTCCTGCAGAAGTCACCACGCACAGCAGTGAGAGAAGCCCGACAGGGAAGATAGACATTGCTAAGACGAGACATGCAAGCCGTCAGACGAAAGAGCAGAAGGATGAAAAACTCCATCCCCTGTGTTTGTCATGCAATTAAAAAAAACACCTAAGGAAATAAAATGGTCGTGATTTTTGAAACGGGCGCCAAGCAAGTAATTCTGGGATAGGAACGGATTCCAACCAATGGCTGTATTTTGCTCCTGTTGTTTGCTTAGAAATCTTGCAAGCTGCGTCCAGTTGCACTGGACCTCTGGCCCACCTAAAAGACCCTAGGATTCGAACTCAAGGCGGTCAGTTCTGCCTGACTGCTATAGTCTTCCACCGAGGCAGGTCTGTTTCCTAGCCTGGCCTGGTATTTCCTAATGTCCTTCCACCCTGTCGCTTCCAAAACCAGGCCAAGAAGACAGAGTGCCTTCAAGGTTGCCGGGCCCTTAGGCAGCTTCCAAAGTTCAAGGTCTTGGGTGGGGGATGGGGGGTGGGGGGCATGAGCTCCAGGAGCCCCAGAAAGCAACCCACCAGCTGCTCTCCAAACAGCTCCATGGTGAGCTTTGTTGAACGAGCGCTGCGAGGCCACAGGGCCGCCCGTCCAGAGCCAAGAATAACGCAGACGCTGCTGCTGCTGCCTGTCTGGAGGAAGCCGGCTCGGTGGTGAGTCATAGGCAAAGGAAGGAGGAGAGGGGGAGAGGAAGAGAGGGGAGAGAGATGCTCTCTCTGCCCTCCAACCCCCCACCCCACCCCACCCCCCACTGCCCTAGAAGGCCAAAGCAGGACAACACCTAGGTCTGTTGAACATCCACATTTTTTTGGTCCTGCCATCACACCAGTTACTTTTCTTGTAGTTTTATTATCATGTTTTATTTAGCTTATTATTATTGTTTGCTTTATTGTTTTCACTGTTTTACTGTATGCATTTTTGTTGTAAACCGCCTGGAGTTCCTACGGAAGACGGGTGGTATATAAGTATTGAAATAAATAAATAAATAAATAAATAAATAAATAAATAAATAAATAAATAAATAAAGAGCAGAGGGGGCAGATTTAGGGTTGAGGGAGCCTAGGGGAGGGAGCCTTGATGTGTGCCTGGAGCCTGGTCTGGGGTGGGGGGTGGGGGGGGCACAGTTTAAGAAAATGAATACTGCTTTAATCTCCGACCCACCAAGCACCCTTGTCTCTCCTAAGGCTTCAGTTCAAGCTCTCACATATTTTCCAGAGCAGAAGCAGAAGATGAAGGCACAGGGTTTTTATATGCAGGGCAGAAAGGGGAGGGACAGTTCCCCAAATCCAAAAGTCAGCAGTGCAGGGAAGTTAACAAAAGTTTCAGTTCCCCCCCCCCCCCCCCCCCCGCCCAAAAAAAAGGACCATAACACTAAACTGATGGACTCAGAACCAGGACACAGGAGACCACCCGAGATGGATAAATATTCACAAGGAATTACTAGCGGGAAAGAACGGAACCGAGGGACCAAAATGGACCACGGAAATCCATCAGCGCAGACGGTGGTATTTCTCTGCAAAACACAACCACCACCACCCCACTGGCCACACCCCCCACACACACCCCAGGAGGAAAGCAGAGCTTCCAAGAGACAAAAAGGAGGGACCCATTAAAAGTCACCTTACACCCCCCCCAAATACGCCCCCACCCCACCCCCAAATCTCACCATGGCAATGAACCTGCCAATGAAGCGGAAGTAAGTCAGGTGGTCGGGGTTGATGGAGGAGGCCGGGTTGATCTGGAGGCAGTAGTTGTTCTTGCCGGCGTATTCAAAGAGGCAGTACATGGGGTTGAGGACCTCGTGGGACAGAAGGAAGAACCATTCCCTGCAAAGAGAAAAAAGAGAGAGAGGGGGAAAGAGAAAGGGAGGAGAGAGAAAGAGAGAACCAGTGAGACCTCCCTGGGATGAAAAGAAAACCAGCAGCGACTTTGACAACCACACGCACAGGTACAGTGTGTGTATGTGTTATAGGGGAGGAGGGGGGTGTCCTTGCGTGTACAGCGCTGCCCTCCCTCCCCTCCCTCCCTCCTTCCCTTCCTCTCTTGCAGATGCATCCCTTCCTCGACGCAGAGAGCCCCCGCATCCCGTCCGTGGTTCTACCCTGTGGTAGAACAGCATGACGTAACCTACCATAGGGTAAAACCACTGGCGGGACACAGAGAGACGCACCCGGTAGCTCCAGCAACACCAGGAAGGAAGGAGACGCCATCCGGAGCAGAAAAAGCAGCAGCCAGGGGCTGGCCCAGCCGAAACGTGTTGGGCGCAGAGCACCTCCGCGGAGTCCCTCTGCCCCTAACCCCCCACCCCCCCCCCACCCCCCAACCACACACAGGTCCACACCTCTGAAGCTGATGCACCGTTTCACCCTCTTTGACATGGCGGCCCCTGCATTCATCTCCCCATAGCAGGCACAGCAGCCTTCCCCCGCCCCCCGCCCCCCCCGGATGGGACAGAATCTGAAGCACAGGGTAGACCGTGGGGTGGGGGGTGGGGCTGCGATGGGTACACTAGTCTCCCCACCCCACCCCCATTGCCCGTGATGCTCAGCCAGCTAACTCACCGGGCGATGCCCCCGTAATCCAGGCCCTCCTCCCCGCGCATGATGATGTAGAGACGCCGCCGGAGGTCATAGGGTTTCATGTTCATGATCTGGGCAGAAGAGGGGGGCCATGGGAGAAATTTGCATTCTGGGGAGGGGGTGTCTCAGTTGCCCGGCCCTCTTTCCTTCCCTCTCCCCCTCCCCCCCACCACCAAAGGAACCCCCCAAAACTCACCTGCTGGAAGGAATCTTCAAAAAGCGTTTGTCGCGAGACGCTGATCTTGACATGGCTGGGGAGGGCGTTGGACTGCGGAAAAGGGGAGGGGGGGTCACAGTGAGAGGCCCAAATGGAGCACTCTCAAGGCATCGCCAGTCTTCTCCCCCCCCCCTCCCCCATGCACGTGCATCCTGTTTTGGCCCTTTTCTCTGCCTCCTCCTCCTCCACCACCACCACCACCATCACCTGGCCCCAATGAGGGTGCCTCTCTCCCGTTTTGGCCGTCGGCACTCACGTGGCAGAGGAAACGGAACTGGTGGAACTTCCAGCGAAAGCTTCGGTCGTAGGCTCCCGGCGAGCCCCCTGGCCTGTTCCTGCAAAAGCCCAAGTCTCCCATCAACCCGGCGCCGAGGACAGGCGAGCCAATCGGAGCGCTTGGGTGACATCTCCCGTGCTGCCTGGGGAATTCTGGGCGCTGGGAGTCTCAAAACGTCCTCCGATCCAGACTGAACTGGGGCCGAGGAACCCTTTGCAAGGAGGTGGCATGCTAGGGGCGGACGCGGGAAGCACCGGTGGGCTAGCCCCCTACCCCTGCACATGGGCCACGCAGGTTCGGAGAAACCCAGTAGGGTGGGCTCCAGGCTGCCTTTGTTCTCCAAAAGCCCCTCTTAGCTCTTCAGAAACCCTGTGTGGAACCCTTTTCCAAACTACAGAACCCATCATCCCTGTCCAGCAAGGCCAAGTGCTGGGGGTGATGGGTGGGGCGCTGCCATTCCATCACCTTAGAGCAGTGGTGGCAAACCTTCGGCACTCCCGATGCATCGGACCACAGTGCCAAGAATTCCAAGCCGGTATTGCCAATGACAAAGGACTGTGGGAGTTGTAGTCCAAAACATGTGGAATGCCAAAGGTTCGCCACCGCTGGTCTAGAGGAGACCAGACGTGGCACGAGCCTCCTTTCAGATTCGCATCAGCTCAGAGGAGGTGGAGGTGACACGCCATAGGCCTCGCCGGGTGGGGTGGGGGCTGTATAAGCTTCCCCACCCGTCCAGCCCAACACCAGGGGAAGCCGGCAGCTGTTGTTCCCCATCTCTGGAGGCCCGTCGGGGAATCCTCAGGGGAGCTACTCCCTCAGGACGCCCCCCCCCCCAAGAAAACCATACAAAAACCTGGCAGATGCCCCTAGAAATGCAGTCCAGGGGCACTGGGGAGTTTATTTGTTTGTTATTGATTTGACTTTTCTATTGCCCCCCGAGCCAGGAGCTTACACTTACCCTGACTCAAAGCCGGGGCGGGGGTCCTTGAAAGTGGTGGTGCGGGTGTTGTGGTCCACAAAATAGCGCACCCGTTCGTTGGTGTATTTCATCTCCCAGCCGGGAGGCAGGGCCGGCTCCTGGATCATCCTGGCGGGAGAGAAAGAAAGAGCAAGGTGTCGGCCGGCACATCGTCCCAGGCTCAGCTCCCGCCACCCTCCAGCCTCACTGCAGGGAGAGCCAGGGGCCGCATCCTGGCCGGCAGAGGCTTCTTCCCGCTTGCTCCTCTTCCGGAGAGGAATCCAAGGCAGGAGCGAGCCTTTGGCCACCCCCAAGGTCCCCATCTCCTCCCAGGGCCCGCTGGCAGAAAGCCACTAAAGCAAAAGCAAAGCAAAGTGTTCTGCTTATATACCGCCCCATACCACATCAAGTAGTCTCTGGGCAGTTTTCAGTTTTAATTAGAGTATGCAGGCTACACCTTGCCCCTGTAGCAAGCTGGGTACTCAATTTACCGACCTTGGAAGGAGGGAAGGCTGAGTGAACCCCTTGAGCCTGCTACCTGGGATTGAACCCCAGGTGGTGAGCACAATTTTACCTGCAGGACAGGCCTTTAACCACATGCGTGCATGGCCACTGCCCGGACAACAGTCGTTTCCCTCTCGCGAGCCAAGGCCGTGAGACTCCTGGGCCCGTTCCAGCAGGCTGCCCACGGCTACTGAAGCAGACTCAGCAGCCGCTAAAGGCTACTAGCCCCAGGCGCCCCCCAAGGACAGGCTACCTACCCCTGCGTGCGGGGGTCCTCCCATTGTGTGGTCCGGGTGTTGTGGTTCACGTAGTAGACCCGCCCGTTGTCTTGTCTCTTTTCTGGAGAAGGAGACGCTGGGTCAGTCTTGCGCCATCTGGGCAGAGACCCTGGCAACAGGGCTCGGCACCGCCACACCAAGGCGGGCGACAAGGTGGGTTGCCGGCCGGGCAAAGGAGGGTCTCCCTTCACACCCCAGGCTGCCGCAACACACCCCAAGGGGCAGGGCATCGGAGCCTCGGGGTGGGGGTGGGGTGGGGGGGGCATGCCAGGCACAAGCAGAGGTCCAAAGGAAGACGGGTCTCTTCCTCGCCTAATTCCCGATGCCGAAAGTTCTTCAGAGCTTCCCACCCCACAGAGAGCAGGGGACCCTCCCTCTGGGTTGGGACAGGGAAGTCCTCTCCTGCCCTGGCCCCGGTCCCCCAGGTCTGCCTTTGGGCATCCCTTGCGTTAAGAGAGGGACGTTGGCTTATGGGAAGAACGAGGCAATTCCACCCTCCCCGCGTGCAACTCCCTAAGCAGGACTCCCCTATGGGGAGCAGCCCCGAGCTTGCTCCCTCTCAAGCTCCCCCCCCCAAAAAAAGGAACCCCAAACCCAGAACAGAAGGGAGATTCTTCCCTCTCCGGATGTCAGGACCAGCTCTGTAGAGCCACTGTCAATTCCCACATGGCAAACAACTAACTCCAGGGCTGTTGTGAGTGTCCTCCGTGTGTGTGTGTGTGTGTGTGTGTGTGTGTGTGTGTGATTGAGAGAGAGAGAGAGAGAGAAAGAGAGAGAATGCCTTGCTCTCCCACCTACCTCCAAAGGTCTCCTTTAAAAGCTCTTTGGAGGGCCACCTGATTGGGGTTGGGCACCCTTAAGTGCTTGGGACTACAAACCCCAGAATCCCTGGCAAGCACAGCCACCGACAGGGACGGCTCCCTGCCACAAAACCAATCTTTCAGCATCAGCCAGGTTTGGCGTTTCCCCACTTCTGACAGTTGGCCGCCAGGACCTTCAAGAGGCAAGGCGGTACGCTGAGCTCAACCCAAGGCCCTGAAGGATGGCCGAGGGTCCGCTCGCCCTGCATGGCTGGGAACGGAAATGTCCCAGGGCTGGCGACGGCCGTGTCTTTGCCAGGCGGAAGGTCTGGCCCTTGGCAATGACAAAGGCCGTACCTGGCACACATATCACACACTCTCCCCCCATCCACCCACCCGGCCACCTTCCACACTTGGGTCTCCGGATTTGCAAGAGGCCTAATCCTGGAACTGCAACACTCCTCCTGCCTTTTGCTGCTCACAACCTCCCAGGAAACACAGGGCTGAAGCCTCCCCAATCCTGCCCTGTGTTCTGGAGCCGAGGGTCCCTGTTTCAGCACAGCCTCTCCAAACAGCAGCCGAGCTGGGATGGCGGCTTCTCCTCCACCCAACGGCTGGGCAACCTCAAAAGCTACCTGGACCACCACCGCCCCCTTTTGCTCAGGGAAAGATCCTGGCAGCTCCGGAGGGCAAAAGGGCCAGCCCCAGCCCCCTTTCAACAGCTCCCGAGCTGCACTGCCCACCTCCCGATAATCCTGCCACCATCTCCCTTCTTGTTCCTCTCATCCAGTTTGTTAGGGTCCTTCACACATCAAGCTCACCCCTCCTCAGGGCATGCCCCCCCTCTCTCCAAGATCCTGAGCCTTGGGCTAGCCCCACAATACAGAAAGAGGACCAACAAAGAGTCTGGTGACACCCCGAAGCCTGGCAAGCTTTTCCTGGATGGACTGGAAGCTAGGACAGGCCTTGGAAGAACCTGTCTGAGAACCCTATGACTCAGAAAACTTGCAAGCCCACAGGGTGCCACAGACCCCCCCCCACACACACACCGGTCCCCACCGCATGGAAAGTTCATCCGAGAAGCACCCTCAGTCCCCTCCCTCCAACCACTCTCTCTCTCTCTCTCTTTCTCTCATTCATCCTCCCACGTCTGTTATGCAGGTTCGCCGCCGGAATTTGCAGCTGGCCCCTGCAACACCTCTGAGCTCCTTCTGTTTTCCCTCACGACATGACCATGCTGGGGGCAGGAGAGGAGACATAACAACGGCTGTCCGCAAACCCTGGGTTTCGGATTCCCAGCTAGAATCTGACAAGAGGCATCACCCCATGTTATGGCCTAACCCCCTGGACCCCTCTCCCCAGGTTCTGCCGTGGCCCCTGTTGCACCCAGGATGCGCCTGTCTCACTCTCCCTGGTGATGTGTCCCCTCTCCTGTTCCGCCTCGTGACCCCCAAACCCATTCCCCGACCTGCTTCCCTCCTCTCCTTCTCCTCCCCCTCCCCCTGCCACACAGCACCGTGGGGCGGGCGGGGGGGGGGTTTCCCAGAAGCCCGGCAGAGGCTGGACAGCAGCTAGAGAAAGAAGAGAGGGAGTGAAGAGCTTCCTGACTGCACCAGGAGCTTCTTCCCTCCGGTCTCCAAGCCATGAGGAACAGTCAAACAAGCAGTTGACAGAAGCCCCCCACCCCCCACCCAATCCCACCCCAAACAGAGATGCAGGGACACAGGAAGCTTCTTCCAGCTCAAGAGGACAAGAGAGCGAGAAGTTAAATGGAATAAAAACCACGGTTTGAATTTGGGGAGTGGGGGACCAGTCTGGAGGGCTCTTGGACTCCCAGGGACTGCCTCCTTCCAGGACAGGAGAAACCCAGAGGGGCAAATCCGGGGCACAGAGAGCTGTCCTTGAGCACACGAGACAAGGACGTCAATCGACGGGTACTTACCCCAGCCGGGAGGAAGGGGGCCGAGGGGGTCATTCTCAGGAGGGGCACCCGAGGACTAGAGCGGAGGGGGAGCAAAAGAAAGACCACGCTGGTTAGGAAGGAGCGTGCCGCCTGGCTGAAGGAAAGACAGCTGTCCTCTCTGCCCCTGCCTGCCACCTGGCCCAGACCGGCGTTAAAAAAAGGCATCCCACCTAAGGTCAGGGGATGAACACCCCAGATGTGGGGCGTGGGAAGAGGAAAGGGGCGGCTGAAGCACAGCCGGTCACGGAGGGGCAGGCAGGCAGACCGGCCGTGCAGCAGCTCCAGCTGCTGCTGCTGCTGCTGCTGCTTTCTCCCATGCTGGCTGCGGCAACTGAGCGCCCCACCACTGTCCCACCTCCAGCCTCCTCCAAGAACCACACACAACAGGGGGAAAAATATCGCAGGCCTTTCCAATGAAATCATTCCCACAAGCCTCGTCCACGCCCAGAGCTTCCTGGCTGGGCCGGCAGGCTGATGGCGGCCTCCTCCTTCTCCCCCCCCCCTCCACTCCCTCCCCATCACCACCACCACCACCTCCTCCTCCTCCTCCTCCTCTTCTTCACAGTGGGCTCTGAAACCCAACGGCCGGGTGCGAGATCCTCCCCGGCAGACTGAAGGAACATTCATGCCACACAGACGGGCGTTTTCCCCCACCCCACCTAAAACTCCCCAGAATGGGCTCCCTGCCCCCACCCCTCCCCACCCCTCCACCTCCTTCCTGCAGCGCCACAGGTCCGAACTTGGTACAAAGCACCTTTATCCCAGCCCAAGCCAGGAGATGGGCTCGCAGGGAAGTGGGGGGGGGGAGTCACAGCACCTCAGCAGCAGCACTGTTTAAACTAGCCCCCCCCTTTCCTCCCTCCCTCCTTCCCTGGCCATCCTGGTGAGGTCCCTGGGGAGGAGGAAGAGGGAGAAGGAACATCCAGATGGGACGAAAAAGAGTCCAAAAAACATGCCCCCCCCCGTTGTCCCGAAAGATGGCATTCTGGTAAATGGCACCCCCCACACCCTGAAAGAAGCAGAGGTCAGCCTTGCCAGGAACGGACTGCTCTGCCCTCAAGCAAGGACGGATCCTGCGACAAACAAATTCAAAAGGATCTCCATAGGCTTGAGCACCGGGCAGAGAACAACAGAATGAAATTCAAGAGGGATAAATGCAAAGTACTTCGTAGGATCTTGGAATTGCCATAGATCACAAGCTGAATATGAGCCAAGAGGGTGATGTCGCTACAAAACAGGCCAATGCTATTTTAGGCGGCACGGATGGAATACAGGCTCCAAGTCATGTGAGGGCCCAGTTCTCCTCTCTATAGGGCCACTGGTCCGGCCTCCTCTTGAGTCCTGTGTTTCCCCGTTCTGGACACCCCACTTCAAGACGGTTTCTGACAAACGGGAGCAAGTTCAGAGGAGGGGCACGAGGAAGAGGAAGGAGGGACTGGAGACCAAAGCCGTAGGAGGAAAAGACCGAAACAACCGGGCCTCTTCAGCCTTGAGAAGAGGAGACTATCCTCTATCCTTTAGAGTAGTGGTTCTCCACCTGTGGGGTCCCCAGAAGATGTTCCTGGACTGCAACTCCCAGAAATCCTGGCCACCTCAGCTAGTAATGAAGACTTCTGGGAGTTGCAGTCCAGGAACATCTTCTGGGGACCCCACAGGTTGAGAACCACTGCTTTAGAGGGCAGAGCTTTTCAAAGACTTGAAAGGCTGTCCTGCAGGGGAGGGGCAGAATCAATTCTTGATCATAAGAACATAAGAACAAAAGTTAACAGCCTTGCTGGAACCGGCCACAGCCCATCCAGTCCAGCATTCTGTCTCACCCAGCGGTGGCTCCCCATTTGCTTCTGGGTATTCCCAAGCAGATGTCTTCACCTGCTTACGATTCCCCGCAAACGGCACGGAGAGAGATCCTGCCCAGAGGATGTCCTTAAGCATCCATCATGATAGCCATGGATACCCTTGTTCTCCATCTTGCGTTCAGTTCAGCGTGCAGGACACAAAACATCCTACTCAAGTCAGCAGAACATCAGGGGAAAACTTTCTAACTGTTAACAGAAGCATGGCAATGGAACCATTTGTCTCAAGAGACAGTGAGGGTTCCAGGGCTGGAGGCATTCGGGAGAAATTTAGAGAACCATCGGTCTGATCTGCTTGAATTCGTAGCCCTGCCTTGAGCAGAGGGTTGGGCTTGATGGCCTTATGGGACCCTTCCAATTTCAAGTTTCTAGGATCCCTACAATTCTGAAGCAAGGGCATTTGGGGCACCCTTGTTTCATAAAGCGAAACTACCCGACAACGAAGGCATCTTTTTTAAGCAAGGCTGCTCTCCCGGCTGGAGATTCGTAGCCGTTCTCCACATATGAGTGTGCGGCCAGTATTATGGGGTGGAGGCAGGGCCAGAGGGGAGAAGCAACCAAGCCCCCATGCCACAGAGGCACGACCGCAGCTACTGCACTGGTCACCAACCTGGCCACAGGGGACGGCTTATGCTGGATCCGAAGACAGGGGCCTTTAACTCCAAAGCTGCTGCCCAGACAGGAACTGTTTTGGTTAGCAAGCATCAAAGAACTTTTACATTCCCTGATACAGTATATTGTTTCTCCCTTTTAAGGCAAAGTACCGTACTGAGGTTTGGAGCAACTCAGAGCCATTCACTCTGCAAATGGCCTGCCTGGTGCCTCAAGGCACGCCAGCCATTTGCCGATTCCTTCTGACCGAGGTGCCTCCTATGGAGCCAACGCTGGCTACGGGCACTCTCACAACGGCCACCCACGCATCAAGGTTTTCCCCTGCTCGGGTGCTCTGCCCAGCCGGTGTCTCACGTGGTCATGGGCAGCCGTGACGGAGAGGGAGAGAGCCCCGCCTCACCTGATAGAGGAAACGCTGGCTGAACTGCTGCATGGCCCCCTGGAGCTGGTTGCGCTGGCTCTGCCACTGCTCGTAGTTGCGCACGTACTCGGCGGTGGGGCGCTGCCACGTGGTGGTGCGCGTGTTGTGGTCCACGTAGTAGCACCTGCCACGGGGGTCCACCCGCTTCTCCCAGCTGCACAGAGAACCAAAAACCTCGTGAAACAGGCCAGCAGTCCTCTCCCTTCCCAGGCGCCTCTGGCCGCAGCGTCTCCTCTTTGGAAAGACTTAACAATCTCCCACCGGGTGGGAAGCCCAGCTTAAGGGGGGGGCAGTCCTCTTAGGCTCAGCTTTTGCCTTTAGAACCTCATGACTCAAAAGCGCTCTGTACTGGGTGTGGATCAAGCCCCAGGACACGAGAGAGACCAACCACGGCTATCTGGACCTCGCCGGCATGCCAAGACCAGGGCCGTGTGCTCTACCTGGGGCTGCCCTTGGAGACAACTCAGAGATGACCATCAGCTCAGGTCAAGGCTGTTGGGTGAGACCACGGAGACCACCGGCTCTATAGGACACATCTTGACAGTCTTATACATGGGCCGAGGGCCCCGTTTCTGCACAGAATCCAAGGTGTCAGCTCTCCCTTTCAAAACCCCACTGGAACATGACCGCGGCCCACATCTAGATATCCCGGTCCTGTTTTGGGCGTGATCGCCAGGAAAGGGCTTCTTCTCAGCTTCATCCCCTTTCACGGGGGAGCTTGTGGGTGGTGGTGGTGGTGGGGGCTGGGGGCTGGGGAGAGGCTGTGGGTGTCTCAGTGCCACCTACCCTGGCGGAAGAGGCCGCTCCCAGGTGGTGGTCTTGGTGTTGTGGTCCACGTAGTACACCCTCCCGTTTGGCAGCTCCCGCTGTTCCCACCTTTGGGAAAGAGAAAAAGGCAGGCGGGGGGGCAGTTCAGGCCACGGCAGGAGGGAGTGGCCTGCCCCATTCCACGCTCGGCTCACTGCAGTGGCCCCTTCCACTATTTTTCAGCCCACAAGGAGCTGACGATCTGCTCTTCCAACAGGCAAGAGTTAGAAAAGCCGCTGCCTTAGACACACACACACATCCCATGCAGAGTCCCACCTCCTCTGTTCGGGCAGCTGCCTTCTGGGAGCTGTCGTCCAAAACGAGGACCTCGCTGGTGGGCAGAAACACCATGAACTCAAACTGGGCCGGGCACTTCCTGGACGAAAGCGGGTCCAAGCTTTGCCTGCTCTAAACCCCAAGGACTCCATCCTCCTGCACCTCGGTAGCCCAACCGTGCCAGGTGGCTGGGTGCTTAGGGAGACTCTGGGGACCAAGTGACCCCAGAGGTGTATGGGGGGAGGCATTGGTGCCTCTTTGTTCATTTTGTGTCCAGGGATCCTCAACAGTTAAGCGTGGAAGCTCCAAGGTGGGCCCGGACCCCCGTTTCTCCAAGAACCGTCCACATGTTTAAAAGCTTGTATGCGTGACTCTTAAAATAAACGAATTTAGGGTGGAATCCAACAGCTAGTCCCATTTGGAACTACTTATAGGAACGGGAAGCCACTTGCCGATAATCAAGTTACTGGTCCACCTCGCCAGTTGGGTCAACTCTGATGGGAAGGAAGACCTCCTCCTGAGACAGAGGGTGGGTTAACCTAACTAGCAGCAATGGGTCTCAATGGTTACAAGGAAAGATTCTGCCCTCTTCCTGCCTGGACTGAAGCTGGAGACTCTCTGCAAACAAAGCAGGGGGATCCACTGCTCAACCACAAGACCCCTGCTCATGGGATAACCTTTGAACTACAGAGCAGGAAGGGACCCTCTGGATCATTGTTTTTTACCCAGCGGGTTGTTAGTCTGTGGAACTCCCTGCCACAGGATGTGATGATGGCATCCCCTGGCCTGGATGCCTTCAAAAAGGGGATTGGACAGATTCGTGGAGGAAAAGTCCCTCCCAGGTGACAAACCATGATGGAGATGTGTGTCATCTCCAGGCTTAAAACCGGGGTACTTCAAGGACCAGATGCAGGGGAGTGGTATCAGGAGACAGAGATCTAGTCTCATGCGCTCCCAAATGCATCTGGTGGGGCCACTTTGAGATACAGGAAGCCGGGCTCAATGGGCCCTTCTTGGCTTGACCCAGCGTGATGGCTCTTCTTATGTTCTTATCATCCAGTCCAGTCCCTGGAGACTGAAAACTCCCAACTGCTGTTTCTGAGTTCTCCAAGGCCAGAGAGCTCAGTCTGTGCCTCTTTCTGCTCTCCGTCCATCGACCAATCGCCTCTACTTCGAAATTCTGTAAGAATTTTTAGGCCCTCGATTCTCGGGACACACAAGCCCAAGTTACAAGAGCCGGACAGCGGAGAACCACGGAAAAGCTGCCTCCAACACGCCGCGAGGCCAGTGACTTGATCTGCCTCGGCCCCATAGCACCACAGGCCAGATTTGGGTCAGGAAAGAAGCCAGCCGGCCATGGGAGCTGCTCAGCTCACTCGCTGGCCCACCTGCCTGCTTGCCGGCCGCTCGCTCAGCTACCTTGGCCCCAGCTGCGGTAGCAGCCCCTGGTCTCGATGGCGAGGCTGAGGTAATCCTCTCCTCCAAGCAAGACGCCCGGCCTTATGTAAGGAACCACAACCTGCCCTTGGCCGCCAGGCAGCATAATGTGCCTCTTTGTGTCCGCGAGACCAGGCGCGAATGGCTGTAGGCACCCGTGTTAATGAGGACGGCTGTCCCTCTTCCAGGAGCCAGCCTGATAGGAACCAGATGCGCGCAGGGGGGGTGGGGTGGGGGTGGGGGCAGAGGCGGGAAGGAGAGCCCGCCGTGCCGTCCACCCAAAGAGAAGGCAGGAGGGCCGGCCAAGGCAGAACACTCCTACCCCACCCCACCCCACCCCCCAACAAGGGTGCCAGCTCTGCACCCCTTTCTTGGTCTGGCTCCCAGGAGCAGAGCTCCCATCTGGAACGGTTTACCCCTCCTGGTGGAGCCCGGGGGCCTCCTGCTCCCACCCCACCCCACCCCGTCCCGCCCGCCTCCCAGCTGCCTCTGAAAGGTCTTTGTGCTCGCCACGTGGAGTGCAGATGTGGACGGAGCGTGGTGCGCGAAGGAGGAAGGGCCGTCAGCCCCACAGCAACCCTGCCTCTCCCGCTGCCGTGGGGCTTACCTCGGCAGAATCCTTCTGGGGGGTGGGGGCTGGAAGCATGCGCTGGGCCCTGCCAAGGAAAGCACTTAGGGGTGCCCAGAGCAAAGAAAGAGCTGAGCCCGGCCACGGATGTGCCCATGCCCTTCGGGGGGAGGGGGGGGCAAGACGCCTCCCCAGCCACAGAAGGAGCCCACGGGGGGAGAGACAAGGGCAAATGTGGTTCGGAGGCTCCTGGCACATGGGAATCCACCACCGCTGCTGCCCTAGAGGGCTGGACCATCCACCCTGAGGGTCTCGCGGGAAGAAGGGTGCTGAGCTTGGGAGCAGGAACCGGGCTGGGCTGCCTCCGGGGGGGGGGGGGGGGCAACACGCAAAGGAAGGCCCCTTCCCCCCCCCCAACACCCCCCCCCCCCAGACCGCAGGACGCGAGCGGAAAAACGGGCCCACCCGGCAGGGAGGGAGGGAGCCTCAGAAGGAAGAAAAGGCTTTTTGAGAGGCCTGGCGTTGCCCAGCTGTCTGCAAACAGGAAGCGGCTGAGGCCGAAACACAGTAGCACTCTCACCCCGTGCATAAAGGAGCACTGAGCTACCGGCTGCCAATTACCTGCAGACACACACACAGGCAGGCAGGCAGGCACACACACACACGTGTGTGTGTGTGTGTGTGTGTGTGTGTGTGTGCGTGCATGAGCCCATGAATGAGAGACAGACTCCGAAGCAAAAAGCCAGGAGGGAAACAATCCGCTCCCTTCATGACACACGCAGGAGGCGGCTGGAGCAGCGGCTGGCATGGAAGAGAGAGCCTGGCGTTACAACAACCAGGGAAGCCGAAGCAGAACGAGCCAAGCCATGGGGCCGGGATGAAGGGCCCATTGCCCAGAAGAGAGGGAGAGAGGCCACGGGGCCCACCCTTCTCCCAACCTCAAAGCAGAGGAAGGCAAAGGACGGGGATCGAAACTGTGAAGCATCCTGGAGGCAGCTCCCCCTTCAAGGCAGGGCCTCCTCTTTCTCCACCGACCCCTGCTCCCTTTCTCCGTAAAATCTCAGGAACCCCCGAAAATGGCCCCCGGTTCTACCAATCCCATTAGGTCTCTTCCTCTCCGACACCCACATAACTATTCTGGGATGTTGTCTCGGGGAAAACATCAGGCCGGCCTTGCAAGGTAGCCCACCCTCCCTGCCACAGCCGCAGGCGGAGATGGACGGCACAGTGCTGGAACGGAGCAGAGGAAGCCAGCAAGTCAACATTCCTTGGCCCACAAGGCAAGAGTTCGCTGTCTCAAGGGCTGCCCTTCCAGGCGATCGATGGGCCCTCTGGACTCCGAAGCCATCAAGCAGCCCCCGCCCCCGCCTCCCTGGTCCTGCCAGGTGGGAGTCAGGTTCCTGGGCCAGCCAGGCAAGGGACGGTGCACTCACCCTGGGGGTAGCGCATCCAGGGCTTGCACCGTGGCCTGAGATGGCTGGGTCCTTGACGCCGGATTCGACTCCTCTCCACCCGCTGCATCAGAAGCTGTGCCGGCGTCAGGGGCCGCGCCGGAGGCCGCCACGGGGCCAACTGCTGTTTCTTCCTCCGTCTCGGGAGCAGAGCCGGAGGCCTCGCCATTCACTGGAAGGACAAAGCAGGGCAATCAGGACAGGCCAGTGGCGGCCCTCTACCAATCCCCCCTCCCCCGATGAACACAACGTTCCTGCAAGGAAGTCCCCAACCTCTTCCCGTTCTTCCTAGCTTGAGCTGAGCAGACATCCATGCTACTTCCTGCATTCCTTTGGAAAAGGAACTCTTGTTACTCTGGAAAGTAACTAGTTAGAGCAGGCATGCCCAAATTTCAGCTCTCCAGATGTTTTGGACCACAGCTCCCACAGTCCTTTGTCATTGGCAATACAGTCTTGGAATTCTGGGAGTTGTGGTCCAAAACATCTGGAGAGCTGAAGTTTGGACATGCCTGAGTTAGAGCTAAATGAGCTACCTGTTCCTCCCCACCTCTGAGTCAATCCAGACTTAGATTCTGCTTACAGCTTCTAGGCACGGTTGCTGAGTTATAACTGAGGAAAGGCCCAATCTTTTTTATTGCCTGTTAGTGCTTCAAAGTTCTGCCCCAAAGGGCATGGGGGAAGCAATGCCGGCCCTTGAGCAGCAGAGCAAAATTCTGGGGAGACACTCTGGACTACAGAGAGGGGGTAAAACTCTTCCACAAGGAATCAAGGGCCAGCCGGCCACCCCTTCCCCACTCTGACCTGTGCCATTCACGGGGAGGCCTTGGCTCTTGGCTGCCAGCTGATGGCGGACTCGGGCACTGGGGCTTTGCTCCCCGTTGGCGGTGCTCTGCCTGGCCCCTCCAGCCCCAGGTCTGTGAGTCCTGTGGCAAAAAGAGAGGTTCAAGGTTAGGCAAGAGGCCCCCGGGCGTCTGTTTCTGAGGTCTCCTGGAGCTCCGAAATGCTGCCGGTGAGCGAGACGCTGTCCTGCCGGGCTTTCCACATCCAATTCCTCCTCTAATTCTGCACCGAGACCGTCCAGATCAACCATCTGAATGAGCAGGAAGATCCCGGCTGCTTCTCTGCCCAATGCCGGGAGTCGAAACAAAAGAACTGAGTGGTACGAGAAAACTCTGGCCCTTTTCTCACTCACCCACACCACCCGGTTTCCCATTAACAGCCATGAGGACTAGAAACCTGCAGGGAGAAAGCAAAGTAAGAGGAGGAGGTCCTTTGGGTGAGCTTCTCTGCCTTTCTGCACCCTGGCATGGCCAATAATTCCACGTCAAATGGCCCAGAGCACACACACATCCCTTGAGAGTCTCAGCTCATTCCAATCTGGGCTTGGGAGGCCCAGGCTCCAGCTCGCCATGAAACTCACTGAGTGTTTCTTTACCAGGGTGACCTCCCTCGCTGGGGTGTGCAGAAGATCCTTATTTCAAAAGCTGACCTCAGGAAAGCCCTGCCAGAAACCCAGAGGACCTGGTGCCAGGCCGTAGGTGGTCCTTGGCATAACAGGAGCACACGCACAAGCGTCCTGGGAGTCAAAGGGCCCCCAAAACCAGCAGCTTCTACCAGTAGCTCCTGGGCCAAGTGGGCCAAAAAACCCCGCCTCCTTCCTGAAGCCACAGAGAGTCATGGCCAACGACATGTTCCGCAACAGCACCTCAGACCTCTTTTCCTTCTCGCAACGATACTGCAGTGTAGAGCAGGGGGAGGGAGAGAGAACAGAGGTCGCCCAGCAAGCTTTGGGACCGAGCGAGATGCTGAACCCAGGTCCCCTCAACCCTCGCCCTGGAGAGCAGGCTGCCGCGTGCCCTGCTGTCGGCGCCCACGGGGCAACAGAGAGGGCAGTCCGGGAAGCCCCAGGGACAAGGCTCTCTTCTCGGGGGGGGGGGCATCTAAACCACAGACAAAACCTCAAGAGAAGTAAATGAAAACGGATGTGGGGAGAAATCCTCTTTCCACTTGGAAGCACCGTGTTTTTTGTCTCTTGCTTTCTTTTGGATTGTAGTCTTGTTTTTATTTCAGCCGAATAGACCAGCCAGGCTCTGTCCTTTTAATAAATGAACCACCTCTGCTAGAAGCTTCCAGGAGGGGCAGATTTCTCTCATCCCCCTACTTTTGGGTCAGAAAAAAAGGGGGACAGCCAAGCCCCCCATGCCCAAATCTGCAACCTTTGGGCTCATCCCCGCTGGAAAAGCCAGGTGCTCCTCAAAACGGTCCAAGTGAGTTCGGCTACTTTTACAAAGGCATCTCCCCCAGACATGAAAAGGCATCCCCGCATCATTTCGTAGAGGGTGAGAGAATGGACAGACCCTGCACAGAGTAAGAGTAAGAGAACAAACCAAGCCTCGGTTTGCTGCTCACCCTCTTTTGGGAGACAAAAAACCTCCAAGGGGGAAGGTGTGTAAGTGTTGTGTTGTGTTGTCGTGTGTGTTTTTAGCCTCTCGACCAGGACACTTCCGATGCCTCTCCAGACCGCCACATGCGCCGGCCAGCCTTAAATTAGCCCTCCGGCCGCCACTGCCTTCCTCCGACCAAGCTCCTAACTCGGCCTCACCTTTTAATAGCTGCATGGATGGAAAACCAGAAAGAGTCACGCGGCCATTGCTGCCTGCTTTAAAAAACAGGAGCAGGGGGAAAGGGGGGCAGAGGCAAGGAGTGGGAGTGGGAGGGGGGACGGAGAGCGGGGCAGGAAGAGTTGGGGGTCCTATAGGGAACAAATGGGAGAGACCCACAAGTCTGACCCCAGACAGGGAAGGAAAAGTCTTGCTCTGTGTAAGCCACTGCATGGAAGCCTCCTACACACACAGACAGACACACACAGACACACACACCAAAGCAGCCGACACCACCTTGGGCCTGTGACCCAAGCAATGGGAAGCATAAAAAGTCCCTAAGCACTTCTGGGTTGACAGAGGCCCCATTCAAGGCCTGGGGTAAGATGGGGTGGAAGACAACAAAGCCCATGCTCCTGTGCCCTGTCCTGGGGGCTAGGAGAACACAAGGGACAGATCTCTCCAGCCTGAATGGTGGGGGTGGGAACGGCTTCAAAGAAACAGCCGCGCAGCCGAGGAGAGTCCGGCCTCTGCTAAAGGCCGGGTTCTCACCTTTGCCCACCACCTGGGACGCCAGCCTCCCCTCCGGGCCCCAATGGGACGCCAGGAGAGCAACGAGGGCAAGGAGGGGTCTGGTGGCAGCAAGGTGTTACCCCTCGAGTGTGGCCTGGGAATGGCACCCGCTGCCCTTCACAGCACAAAGGGGAGACATTCCTCCGGACAGTGAGAAAGGACAGACAGAGCGGGAGGGAAGGCGGCTTTTTATTTCATCCAGAAGTCGGACGGAGGGCGGTCGTGTTTACCCATCTCTTGCCGCCCTCCCTCTCTCCGGATGTTTAGGGATGTCTTCCTAGGAATTTGCCACACACACGCCAGGAGAAGGGACCTCTCTGGTCGCTTCTTGACTCTTTCTGGCCAGCATGAGAACAAGGGTTGCGTCGCTTCATCGCAAGACACACACACACACCCCGGAGGCCCTCCTCTGCAGTTCTGAGTGCGGATCCCGTTGACGCAGCAGGGCACGGCCCAGAGGCAAGCAGCTCCTCTTCCTCGCGCTTCCTGGATGACAACCTAGGCTGTTCGCCTAAGAGCCAGAAAGAGTCAAGAAGCTTCCACCACCACCACCACCACCGCCACCACCACCCTTTGGAAACAGCTCTATGAGGAATGTGGCAGCCAGCGTCCATGCTTTTGACAGGCCCCTGCCAGAGGCCGCTTGGGGGTGAGAAGCCAGGGAGGGCCACCAAGAGAAGAAGCAGGAGGCAGGGCGAGGGGTCAAGGCGACACAGCCCCAGTGCTCTTGTGCACGTGTCAGCACCAATAAAACACAAACATTTGAAGGTCAAACGGCACTCATTCAAAGATGAGGATGTACAGGTATTAGACAGAGAAGAGAGGTGGTTTGAGAGAGGGGTCAGGGAAGCCATTCATGTGAGCATTGAAACCCCCTCTCTCAACAGAGGTGGGGGCCTCAGGCATAGTCTATCTGCTGCTTATCAGGGTGTGCTTTCAACAGGACCCAGACATATCAAAAAGCCTTCACCACCAAGGCCATAGCTAACAACCCACACTTTATAGGTTTCAGCACCTTAGGCCATTGTTCGCCTTAAGGCCATGGATACTATTGTCTACCTAACAAGCCTATTCAGGCCATTGTTTATCTGATGAGCCTATTTCTGACTAGGGTGACAAGAGATCAAAGCGGACTACCAGATGGAGGACTCGCGCTAGCTGTATTCAGATGGATGAAGCTGGACAGAGGAGCCTAGGCAGGCCTCGGTCCACCACAGGGGCCACGGAGATCATGGGACATCTGCTCAAGCCAAGCAAAAAGGACCGCTTTGGCGCAAGGTGTCAGGAACTGAACCCAGCTCCACCTTGGTCTGCTCCAGTACCAAGGGAAGCTTCTGCTCAGCCATCCTCTCTCGGGAAGAACTAAGTTTCTAGACCTCATGGCCCCAGGAGAAGCCTAGGGGAGCACCGGGTGAGAGGGGTGTGTGTGTGTGCAAAGGAGGCAGGAAGAAAGAGGGGGTGCCCGGGGGTAGGGTGGTGGTGGGGAACGATTGCATTTTGCAGACTCCAAGAGGTGGCACAGCCTGTAAAACCCAAAACCGGAGCCCAGCAGGGGGGCCTGGGACTGTTTCCCGCAGCATCCTAAAACAGCTGTTCCTTTGCTGCCCAGCGCTGCTTCCTGCCTCCTTCCCTCTCATCCACAGGAAGCGGCTCCCCTCCCCCAGCCAGGCTATTAAAAACCTCTCCCGCCCTCCGCTGCTGCTGCTGCTGCTGCCCACGCTGCTAACCCTTCCCGACTGGCTGTGCCTCTCTTCAGCCTGCCTTGGCCAGATGCCCCTCTCCACTTTCTGGCACCTTCTGCCCGGCTCGCCCTGGGGGGGGCGCTCCGTCACGGCCTCTCTTGGGCGCTCCTACGGGCAGGGCAGGGCAAGCCGAAGCAGCACCCCGAAGGACACTTACTTGGATTGGCCCCCAAAGCAGTTGGTGCTAGGGGGCTGGTGCCTGTTCTCCAAGGAGGAAGAGGAAGAGGAGGAGGAGGAGGAGGCTGGGCCGCCAAGGTCCCTCCCGGCCCCCTGGGACCCTGAAGGAGCAAGGGAGGGAGGCAAAGGGTTAGCAAGCAGCACCGCTCAAACCTCCGCAAATCCGCTGGTGGCAGTCCCCCCCCCCCAACACACACAAACACAAACACTTCCCCAAGAGCAGCCCATCCTGGCTTAGGCAGAGCCTGCCGCCCAACAATAACATGCATGGTGGCAGCACCTTGGAAAAGGCAGCCTCCTCCTCTGGAGTTGGGTGAATGAACTGGGGCTGAAACACGAGAAGATCAATTGGTTCAGAGGCAGAGGCCCCCAGATCAGAGGCCCTCGGCCTCAAGCCCTCCGCTGGACATCCGTGATTGCTGAGCAACCGAGGGCAGGGAGAGGGTCTTCCACTGGAAACCCCCCACCCTGGTGGTGCTCCTCTCACAAGGAAAGGAGGGCATCCTCTCTGCAGACCACCCCAGACCCCTTGAGCCCCTCACTCTTCCTTTGAGAGAACTTCAGGGACGGTGGAGGGGCAGGCACCAGTCAGAGGCCCCGGCGGGACGAAGCCTCCCTTCAGAGAAATGGGAAGGGTGATTTCTCATGGGGTCATCTCCAGTCCTCCCACCGGACTGCCTTGGAGAGGGGTGGGGGGACACCCCAGCGTCCCCCCACCCCTCTCCAAGGCAACAAAAGCAGCAGCCCTGCTAGAGTCTCAGCCGTGAAACTGTCCTTGCTCTCCACGCTGGTGCCTGGGTGATGAGAAGCTCCTGCAAAGAGGGAGGGCTCTTCTAAAAAGAAAGGGGTCAACCCCTACCCGTTCATTGTCAGCCACTAGGCATCACTACCTGTCTGGGCAGAGGGCACGGGAGGGGTGGTGGTCTCAGACCCCCCCTCTGGCTGCATTTATTTATTATTTATTTAAACTCTTTCTACCCCACCTTTCTGCCCCGCAGGAGAGGATTCTTTCACAGGCCTCGGGGGCCGACCCGTATGCTGGTGGATGAGGAGGCCAAAGGTGGAGACGCCAGCCGGCGGCTCCCCGTTCCGCCCGGAGTGGCACTCACCCTCTGCCACGACGTTGCCATTAGGCAGGCTTCCCACGTCAACACCGGGTCCGTCCAGGAAAATTGTCAGCTCCCCGCCCGAGACAAGGCTGCCTTTGTTTTCCATCTGCAGGTTCAGGGTCAGCGGCTTGTTCTCCACTGGGAGGTGGCAGGGAAGAGAAGAGAGGACTCTTGTTAGCCAGGGGGTGGACAGGCTTGCCTCTCTCTGGCCCAAAACCTGACCAGCGCTGGCACTTCCACCCCCTTGCTCCACCTTCTCTTTGGAGGCCACCATAAATAACCATGGGGGCCCGGGGCCCGACTCTGCCCCAGGCGGAGCCCTGGAGTGAAAGAGCCAAAGGTGGGGGAGTTTGGCCCGGGACGAGCACAGGGCCTTGCTCTCTCCTCCCTCCTCAAGGAATCGCCCCTTTTGTGGGTTCTGTGCCTTTGCATTTCAGGAGAGAAACCAGCCCCGGATCCTCTTCCTTTGAGAAACCAAATGCCAGCCTTAGAAGACTCAAGGGTCAGCTCCAACACTGCTCTCATCCCACTCTTCGGCACCACAACGGCTATCCTAAGAGCTCACTCTTGCTTACATCCAGAGACAAACACATGCCATGCCTGTCCTCCTTGCACAATGGACCCAGCGTGTTTTCTGTGGTGAGCAGCCTCTGATGCTTGCCTTCCACCCACCCCAAATCCTTCTCCTCAAACCCTACTACCACCACCACCACACTTTACCAGCTGGACAAGAGACTCCCGCCTCCCTTGCCCTTGCAGCTCCCAGTGCAAAGGGACTCCTGGCACCCTTGCCCCTGCAGCTCCCAGTTTTCAACAGAAAGGGGAACTTTTCCCAAGGAAGGCTCCGTCCAGGTGGCCTGAGATGACCATCTTTTCTTCAGCGAACCGGACCTGTTCTCGCATGGGGTGGTGCACCCTTAGTGATCTTCACACAAGCTCGGTTCTGCCATGAAAGTGAGCTGGGGGGGGAGGGCTGGAGGTCCAAAAGGCACCAGCCAAGACACCTTCTTCTTCTCGCTCCTGTGCTGGATTTGGGTACCCCCAAAGGCAGAGGGTTTGCACGTTCCTACCCCTCCCTGGCCCTATCCGGGCTGCCTGGCTGATGCTGCACAGACGCTCTTTGTCCTGCAGCTAAGACAAGGTGATTGTGTGTCTCTAGGCAGGGCAAGGAGCGTAGCTTTCCCTCCCCCCCCCGGCTTTTAAAAAAGAAAATAAACACGCCCGAGCCCTGCAGCCATCAACAGTCCCCCCCCAGCCCCCCGCACAAAGGGACCTTGCTCTTGCAGCCGCCACCGAGAGGGTCCCTCTACCACCGGCGCACAAAGCCAGGTTGTATGTCAAGGAGCGGGTCTGTTACTCTCCAGGGGAGAGCCAGGCCCGGCCCTGAATGAGGCCTCAGTTCGCTGCTTTTCGCATGTGGCCGGGACGAAGCTCAGAGCTCTCGGTGCGCTACGAACTCCCACCCTGACCGTTGGAAGGATTCGGCTGTTACAACTAAGAGATCGCCTGCTGCTGCTGCAGCAGCGGCGGCAAAACAAAAAAAAGCCCTTCTTCAAATCGGACGGGACGTGCCCAAAGGAAAAGCAGCACACTTCCCCTCCCCTTGCAAGGAAGCAGCGAAGAAGGCGACCAAAGGTCCACCGACGATCCGCGAAGGGAATAGAAAAGCCGTGTTCCAGAAAAGACGATGAAGGTTGGGTGAGCATAGCCTGGTTTATCCCCACCAAAGCTGTCCTGTCTTTTTTCAACAGAAGCTCTTGCTGAAATCTGGAGGCAAGGCCTGGATGGTTCCACCCGGATGGATCTCAGCTACACCCTACCACCACAAAAGGCCCACCCTCTCCCCTAGCATAATTTCTTAAGACTCGCTGATAGTCTATGCTCATCCTTAGAAAGTGAAATCCCTTAGTGTCCCCGAGATGTGGTTCCAGTAGACCAGGCCTGCCCAAAGTCCGGGCCCGGGGCCAAATCCGGCCCGTCAAGCCATTCTGGGAGGCCTGCGGCTGGCTGGCCCGCCCCTTCCTCCCCTTCCTTCGTCCCATGTTTTTTTTTTAAATCTTCTGCCAACACTAACCCTGCCGGGAAGCTTTAGGGGCTGGGCAGGCAGGTCGGCCGGTGAGCAGAAGCTTGTAGGGCTGGATGGGCGGCTGAGGGGGTGGCCCACCACCACCAGCACCGCCGGGAAGCTTGTCGGGCTGGGCACAGGCTGCTGCCACCGGCAACTATGTGAGGCTGGGCACGCATGGGGGCCACCGCCATTGGCATCACCGGGAACCTTGTGAAGCAACCGGCCCCTGACACATTCTCAGCCACTAAATCTGGCCCTCCTTACAAAAAGTTTGGGCACCCCTGCAGTAGACCATCACGATGGAGCCACCACGCAGGCAAAGGAGGCCTCAGCTTGCCTCCAGCCGACCAGTCACAAAGCCAGGCCAATTATGTTGCCCAAGCCAGGTGGTGTGAAGATCTCCTGCTGTGACCCTCAGACGTTCTCAACAACTAAAAGGGCATCCCCTCTTCTAAGGAAACACTGTCTGCAACATGCAACGTGTCCATGTCCAAGGGAACCAGGACAGAGGAGTGGAAGATGCTCCAGCAGGTGCTATATAGACATGGACCAGCCTTCCTGGTTGATACGGTTATCTGATTTCACCCTGGAACTAACCCATTCAGGGACAAATGTCAGCTGCGACAGATCCCCGCAGGCTCAGGTTACCCAAGGGTATTATGATCTTACAGCACTCTGGTTTTGTTCACGGGCCCTACATTTGACCTTGACCCTTGGGCTGAAACCCTCTAAACACAAAAACGAACAACTACATCAACGCAACCAAAACAAGGCCGGATTCTTTTCTTGCCAGATCCTGTGCTTATTTCACACATTACTGTTGTTGTTGTTTTTATATTTTTTATACTGGATTGTTTTGTTGGGGGCCGTGTTCGTTTTCCTTGCCATTTGTTGTCCACCGCCCAGAGTTCCCGAGGGAAAGTTGGGCGGTCAACAAGTACATAGATAGATAGATAGATAGATAGATAGATAGATAGATAGATAGATAGATAGATAGATAGATAGATAGATAGATAGATAGATAGATAGACAGGCAGGCAGGCAGGCAGGCAGGCAGGCAGGCAGGAAGGGGGACAGACAGACAGACAGACAGACAGACAGACAGACAGACAGACAGACAGGGCTGGTTTCTTCCTGAACAATTTCTTTGGAACTCCCAGCTGGAGGAGAAGAGAGAAGGCCAGGCGAAAGGGCCCATCTCTGTAGGTGTACGATCAGCCCAGCAGGTGAGTGGGCGGGTGGGCATAAGCCTCCCTCCCTCAACAAAAGCCTCGTGCTGCAGCCTGAGCAGTTGTTCTTGCGAGGGAACGCTTGCCCTTTGGGTGCTCCAACCAAGAGGCCCAGGACAGCTCCTTTTACTTTGCAGGACTGCCACACCCTTCTCCTGGATGCGGTGACGATTCGCATGCCTTCTGCTTCGGCAGAGGTCTACCAGGTGCCGGCCGGGAGCAGCTCTCTTCCACGCAGCCTCGGCTGAAGCTGCCCAGTGCCCAGAGCAGGGCAGAGAACCAAAGGTGGAGGCCTCGGGGCAGTACAGGAGGCACTGGGTGAGGAATCGGTTTGAGATGCCAGGCATCTTCCCAAAGCCTCCCTTTCTGCTGGGCCAAGGCTCCAGCCAGACTGGAGCCAGACTGGAGCAAAACCAGGACCCCACCAAGGCCAGAAAGAGAAGTTGCAGACTTTGACCCCCTGTTTCTGGCAGTAGGGACACAGGCAGCAAAAGAAGCTCGCCCTCAGCCACGGGCCACCGGAGCAGTTCCAAGCATAGCACAGGAACTAGTGGGTATTTCCGGCTCGTACTCCTGGGAGGTTCTGTGCAGGCAAGGCCGCAAGGGCACATGGAGCTCTGGGGGCCCATGGGTCTCTCTCAATATGACAAGAAGTATGGGGTTGGACTTGTCGTCCGACAAAAACTTCACGGGCGAGATTTAGAAATCTGTCCTGCAGCTCAGGCCCAGCCTAGAACCCTCCTTCCACCTCATGCCATCTCTCCGGGACTCCACCGGTGCATGGCATGGGCAGCAGAATGCCTTCCGATCTGGAATGCCTGGGCAGAAGGCGGCGGTGCTTCATTCGAGAAGCCTCAGAGCCTCCTCTTTTGCAAGTGGGAAGCGGCCCTGAGTCCTAAGGATGGGAAGAAGGAAGAAGAAGCCGGCTGGCATCACTCCTCCCCCTCAACAGGGTGGGCAGGCTGACCCTCCCCCCCACCCGTTGAAGGGAGAAACGGTAGGATGGGAGCAGGGGGTGGGGAAGGAGAGGACGATTTGGGATATGAAATCAATGGGACAGGGATTCGGAAGAGGCACACGCAGGCACAGGAGAACCAGGACAGCCCGTCGCTGTCTTTCCAGGCCAGTCCAGGCTCCAGACCTGCTCCCTCCTGGGCCACGTGCCGTCGGCAGGCCACCCCTTGGTCTCTGCTGCAGGGACACAGGCGTCGCCTGAGCTAGGAACGGACACGCCGTCACTTTAAGAAGCCTCCCCTTCCCGCCAGTGCCAGGGAAAATTCCATCCTTTTTTTTCTTTCTTTTCCTTTTGGTTTCCAGAAGCATCTTTTCCATTGGCTTCCCAAAAGGGCTCCTGGCTCCATGAAAGGAGCATTATGTGCACCGTGTACCTCCTGAGGAGGAGGAGGAGGAGGAGGAGGAGGAGGGGAACTCAGGTGGGGAAGGGAGGGTGAAAGCAGGCAGGGGGGGGGGCGGAGATGCCCCAGAATGGGCCACTGTCTGCACAGCAGGCCTCGTCCCCAGCGAGGGCTGCCCGGCATCCTCTGCAGCCCCTGGCTCCGAGAGGCCCATCAGGCTGGGAGCTCCCAAGAAAACACCACGTGGCAGCCTAGGAGCAGGCAGAAAACAACCCCTGGCAGGGCTTGGGCTCTTTCCTGGATTTTTCCTCCCCAAAGACAGCAGGCCAGAGCCCAAGCTCTCCGGGGCTGGGAGGGGAGAACCAGGAGATGGAGCCTGTCCACCTAAGCACGTGCAGCAGGCCAGGCCAGCCCCGGAAAGCGCGGGCTCTTGAGAGAGGTGCCCTCTCTTTTCTCCAGGCCCTGCAGCCCTCTCCCATCGGCGCTGGAAGAGCTGGGCACACGCCTCTCCCTGTCTCGAGCCCCTTAGATCTAGACCCTTCCTGCAGCTGGACCGGGCATCCCAGCCGCACCTTCAGCCAAAGCAGCAGTAGCCAGAGAGGGAAAATGGCCCGGAGTGTATGTGTGTGGAAGGGAATCTCCTCTCACCCACGTTGTTAATCTGTGGAACTCCCTGCCACAGGAGGTGGTGATGGCATCTGGTCTGGATGCCTTCAAAAAAGGATGGGACAGATTCCTGGAGGAAAAGTCCATCCCAGGTGACAAACCCTGATGGACAAATGTGTGATCTCCAGGCTTAAAACCGGGGTACTTCAAGGGCCAGATGCAGGGAAGTGGTATCAGGAGACAGAGATCTAGTCTCGTGCGCTCCCAGAAGCATCTGGTGGGGCCACTGTGAGATCCAGGAAGCCGGACTAGATGGGCCTTTGGCCTGATCCAGCATGATGGCTCTTCTTATGGCCTTATGTTCTAAAGACTGGCCTCAGTCTCCCCACAACTTCCAGGGCAGCGACAGACCACCCTGTGCAGCTGACAGGCCTGCCGGCCTCTCACAACGAGCCTTTGTGTTTTCTGAGGGTGGGCCAATCCCTCCTCTAGGGCAGCCCCAGGGAGAAGGCACAGAAGAAGAGCTACCCTCTGGAGCCGAGCAAGGGCACAGGGCCCCCAAGGAAGGGGTCAGGGTCTTCAAGCGGCCCGGCCAGCCCAAAGCACAGAGGCGGGGGCCTACCTTTCCCCTTGGTCTGCTTCAGAAGGCTGGAGAGGCTGACGGACGCCATGCCCAGCAGCTCATTCCGGAGGGTGTGGCAGCTCCACAGCTTCACGTCCAGCAGGCTCTGAGCCGTGACGTTCCTAGGATAAGGGTCGGGGAGAAGGGATAAACAGTGAAGCGGCTGGCCTGCGTCGGAGCGTGGCCAGCCTCCCCCTAACGTGCTGTCCAACAGGAAGCCAACCCCGAGAGAGCACCCCGCTCAGCAAGGTGGGGAAAGCTGAACAGGGGGACGTTAGGATGCTCAGCCGGCAAGCGTAAGACGAAGCCGGACCCCATGCCCAGCAGAGAAGCCTCGGCCGGTCCAACCGGTTCCCCTTGAAGGAGGACGCACGAAAGGGGATGGCAGAGACCCAAGTGGCCTCAGCTGGCACACGGCCATGGCTCACATCGTCCCCCCCCCACCTCCTGCGGCCGTCCCCCCCCCAGAAGCCCAGATACTTACAGCACAAGGTTCTCGTTCCAGAGCAGCTCAGAGGCCCCCGTTTTCTTGGTGGTCTTCCTGGTCTCACTGGTGAGCCCATCGGCCGTCACCTCCACAAAGGAGGTGATCCGAGACTGGCGGCCGCCGTGGGCTTTGGGCTTCGCCGACACAACTGGAAGGAGAAGGCAGAGAATGAAAGGGGTAGCTCTGAAGTCAGGGGTCTCCACAAGCTTCCAGGGCTGAGCAGCAGTCATGGCGCATCCATTCCCTAAAAAGTTTTGACTGCTGAACGGCCACGATTTTCCTCCCAAGCAGCTGGGAACAAAGAGGGTTTTGCAGGTGCTGTTTCGCAGTTCAGCACCACACTTCTCTTCCAGTTCTTTCATCTCCGCACAACCTTAGGCTCACCCTTGAGGAACTGGTGGGACCAGGGGTGTCAGAGTTCTGGAGGGTCCCCCATCACCACCCTACTGCCCCATTCGGCCTGATCTTGGGAGCTAAGTGGGATCCAGTTAGTCCTGGGCAGAAAGGCTAGCACAAGATGCTAAGTGCCTCTCTAGGTAAGGCACGGAAAGAGTCCCGCCTGAAGCTTTGGAGAAACTTGGCTCCCAGCCAGGCTTAGCAACGGAGGGGCTCGGCGGTCCCAAAGGTCAGAAAGACCTCCGGGTTGGACAGATGAGCAGGATGTCTCTCAATCCTATCTGTAGGGAATTGTGAGCAGGTGAAGACATCTGCTTGGGAATACCCCGAAGCAAATGGGGAGCCACTGCTATGTGAGACAGAATGCTGGACTGGATGGGCTCTCGCCTGTTCCAGCAAGGCTGTTCTTATGTCCTTAAAGAGTAAAAGGGAAGTTCCATATCTTCCGCATTGGGGTCCAAAAGCAAACCTCAGTTGTTGAAATGCCAGAGCTGGCCCATCCCAGGAGACTCTTGGGGCGAACGCAGCAGGCAGGCAGGCAGGCGGTTGGTGGAACTGCTAGCATTGGGAGCCCCCTGGTGGCCCAGGGCGGGTGTCGCTTCCATGCACCTGGCTGGAGGTGCCAGGTCATACAAGCAGGCAGTCTCCTCTTACCCAGGCCTTGGAGAAGTTCCTTTACTGGACTACAATCCCCACCCATGCTCCGACCATGGCCACCCCTTCTGCGCCAGCTGCCGGAGCCTTGGACGTCCAACAGCACCTGGCAACACCTGAATCAGGCATAACACCAAGTCCATTTGGGGAAGGAAACAGAAAGGAACTTATGCAGGACTAACGAGCTGCCCGACTGCCCGTTGACCTCCCCCACATCAGCCCGAAAACAAGGGGCTTGGGCGGGTTGACTATTTTTAACATTTACGATTGTGGCCTCCAATGGAAATGCTCGCGAAACAGCCACAGAGAAATTTTTAGCACCATCTCTCATAGTGTGTAGGAGGTGGTCAAGACTATGGAAGGAAGAGTTCTGGCCCCAAACACTTTAATCAAGACTCTCTAAAACCACCTCTTCTTTCATCCGGGTCCAAAGTTGACAGGACAGGAACAGGAAGGAAAGAAGCAAGGGCTGAGACCCATGAAATGGTCTCCTCATGGCGCTCTTTTGTTTACAAGGGCCAGAAAAATGTTTCTGCTTTGCACAAGTCTTTCCCTCATTCCAGATAACTAAAAAAAATGCACTGTACATTTGGGACATTTGTTGGGCACATTAAAGGATCTCCTTTGCCAAAGATTCTGAAAGCCCTCTCATGAAACTAGCAGAACCTTTCCCTAGGTGGAGGTACTTGTAAGCCAAGCCTATCAAAAAGCTGACAGGCCTTGGACACGGTGGATCCACCCTCAGGCCCCAAAGCCAGGGGACTCACCTTTCACAGTAAGCGGAGACTTCTCTCCAGAGAACCCTGCAGAAGCCATTTCATCCTCAGGAAGAGCCTGGGAGGTGGAGAGAAAGCAGGAGAATAGGTCACCGCAAGACTCTAGTCCTAAGCGCACAGCTGGAATGACCAGCACCGAAAAGAGATCTAAAGCAGGAACCAGAGGACAGCCTGCAGCTAGTCAAACCCTGGGGATTCTTTCTGCTTTTCCCCTTGGGGTCGATGCTGGGAGCCTTTTTAAAAACCCATAAACCATTCAAATGGGCTTCCTACAGAACTGTGAGGATTCTGAGCCCATCTGCTTCTAGGGTTCAACCTGGAAAGGGTACATATGGAAAACAAGACTGGTCCATGAATCTGAGTTCAGCTCTACCAATAGGGCTGCATGTTTCACTGCACCCGATGAGACGCCTGGCTCTGCCCTTCGGTGTCTTGCTTTGGCAACCTCAACTCCTAGTATCTGCTGCCTGAAGCCAAAGCTTCCTTCTGCCTATTGACAGAGCCGGCTCCAGCTGGAGAAAGCTTCTTTTCACCTAAGAGTAGACTTGAATTGCTAAAGATTGTGTGCTTTAAGACTCAGAATGACACCAGGGAGACCGGCGGAAGAAAGCTGGAAGCTCTCTTCTAAATTACTTGCTTCTTTCCTCCTCAGCACTCTCTCACACAAAAATAATCCAGATTATTTATCTGATTATGGACCTTCAAAAGCAACCAGCACCAGAAAGCTCCCAAGACACAGAAAATGTCTAGGGGCAACCTTGCTAGATACACACATACATACACACAGTGCAGCTTCTGCTGAGGGAAAGACAAGCCCAGGACACTTTTAAAAGCAATGGGATCCTTTCTACGTTGATCTAACTAGTTTCTTTCCCAGCTAACCATTAAAGCATAACCCCCACTGCCACACTCAGCCCTGTGAGACCACGACAGGTGACATGCAAATTGTTTACTCCTTTCAGGCAGGGCTTGAGCCTGACTGAGCTATAGAGTAATCCCACACCTGAGTGGAGCCCAGCTGTACCTGAAGGGCCAGGAGACCACTCTTAGCAGCAGGGGGGAAAGAGCAAAAAGCCCCCAGACACACACCACAGGAGCCCAAAAGTCCAAGGCACCAGAGTGAGAGGAAGGTGGTAAAAAAAAAACCTCAGCGATCTTCACAACATGGCTGCATGGGCAATCATCTGTTTGAGGAGAATATCCTCACTGCTTCCTGAAATAGTTTCTTGCTTCTGGACTTCGGATGATCTTTTAAAGAGCAACTGATTCTACAGAAGCTGAAGCATTTTTCTCAGGGGGGAAAAACCCACCCAAATGTGCTTTATTTGTCTTCCTCTGTTCAAACAGTGTTGCAATGATCATGCCTATGTTGCATGTTTACATATTGTATGTTTCCTATGTTACATGTTTATATCTCGCTGTAAGCATATAATTGCAGCAGTCATTCCAAAAGGCAATACTGTTTTTACCCCTGTGCATAACTCTAACAAGCATCTGAACGATTCCACTTTCTGTGGCAGCTCTGTGCAACAGTCAGAATGACAGACACTTCATGCACTTACTGTATGCTGGACTCTTAGGCCCTAGCGGTTCCCAACCTTGGTTCCCCAGGTGTTGTTCTACTAAAATTCCCAGAAGCCTTTGCCACTAGTTGTGCTGCACAGGATTTCTGGGAGTTGTAGTCCACAAACATCTGGGGACCAAGAGGTGGAAACCACTGCTCCAAAGCAATTCATTTTAAATGCTTCAGGTGCCTCCGGTATCTCTCGGCCCTAGAAGTCTCTAAAACAGAAACATCTTTTCCCTCCCTTCTGGTAAAACACTTCTGAATCACACTTTCACCAGATGACAGTCAAGAGTTCTGTGACACCTGAGTGACGACTTGGCACTAGCAATTGTGAAGGCTTCTGAAGAAGTGGACTGAAGTCCACAGAAGCTGATGCCAAATAATGTCTCTAAGGTGCCACGGGGGCCATTGTTCTTTTGCCTCACAAGAGACACAACAAAACACAGATTGACACAAGTGCTCCTTGGAAAGTTCTTTTCCCCACTAGACAGGCATGGATTTTTCCAGGCGGAATAGACCCATGGAGAGGCGGCGGCAGCAACAGCAGCCCTTGTGGCCGCTGGAGTTTGAGACTGAACATTTTCATCCTGAAAACAGTCTGTTTGTACTGTTGCCTTCAGGCAAGAGATACAGAGCAACAAAAACAAGAACAAACAGACTAAAAATAGTTTTTTTTATCCAAGAGCCATAACCATCTTATATGCTACAACCAAATAGGGTGACCTTGGGGAGTTGTGATGGATGTATATGACTGCTTTTAATTCTTTTTTACCTTTTAAGTGTATTTTTTCTTTCTTTCTGATTTTAGTTTGTTTTGTTTTGTTTTCACACCTGGGATAGCTTTCAATTTCGTACAACGACAATAACGTATCTATGCTATTCTATTCTAGAAGCAGGAGGGACGGGGCTGGGCGCCTGGAAGCAGGGCTTAGGGGGTGAGGGAACCCGGGGGTGTGTGTGAGGGAACCAGGCCAGGCTCCCACCCAGGGAACTTCTGGAGGGGGTGGGGGGGGAGGAGTGTGGAAAGGAGGGGGGTGCAGGCCAGGAGGGGCAGTGGGGACCGTTTGGCTGGGCAGAGGGAGGGGGGGCAGGCTGCCCACCAAGGGGACTTTGGGGGAGGGGGTCCGTTTTCCCCCATTAGAGTGAAGTCTGCAAGGGGTCCTAGTTTGGGGGGGGGTTTCCTTTAGTTGTCTTTACGGGGAGGGTCTGGCCTTAAAGTCCACCAGCCACTGGGGGAAAGGGGGGAGTGCTTTGCGTATTATTATTATTATTATTATTATTATTATTATTATTATTATTATTATTATTATGAAGGCTGGGACTGAAGCCACGGGCCCCCTCCCCAACAAAAATCAAGGGGACCCCCCCCAACCCTTCCCAACGGATGCCTGCCTGCCTGCCTGCCTGCTTTGGGGAGGGGGGCGCGCGAGAAAAGGGGGGGCTCCTCGCGAGTAAGAGCCTCCATGAAAGCCCCCCCGCCCCCCAGGATCCCCGGACCTACCGGCGACGTTTCAGTGCCTCCCCACTTCCGCCTCCTGTAGGTACTGGTCATGTGACACGTCACATGACGCGAGGTGGATCCCCCCCCTTTTTTTTTAAAAGGCCACGGAGGTGTGTGGCGGAAAGAACGTCGCGACCGGAAGTCGGGGTTGCCTAGTAACGGCTTCCCCTCGTTGTCTCCCCCCCCCGAACCCTAAAAGGATTGTTAGTATATTGGAAGTTATGTCGTTGAAATGGGGGGGGGGGAAGGGGGAGAGAGAGAAACAGCCATTCTAGGCGGGCGAAAAGGGAAGCGGTGAGGCAAGAACTACATCTCCCAGCATGCCTCGGGCCAGCAGCAAGGGCGGGCGCCCCGTGGCGCCTAGCTCACGCTCTACTACAGCTCCCGAGATGCCCCGCGAGGAGGGCGCCGTGAAGACTACGTTTCCCAGGGTGCCTCGCGAGGGCGAGGGCGAGGGCGGCCGCGGTAGGGGCAAAATGGCTCCGGTGGAACACGTTGTGGCCGACGCGGGCGCTTTCTTGCGGGGAGCCCCGCTGCAGGTACCGGGAGACGGGGCGGAGGAGACCCTGTCAAGGCCGGGGGGGGGGCGGTTCCCCCTGGAGGGAGGACCCACCGAGGGAGAAGGCGCCCCCCCCTGGCCCCCTTCCCTTGTTCCTCGTGGCCCCAGGTAGCCTGCGACTGGAGGTGGAGGCTCTACGGAGCCGCCCCGCTCGGAGGAAGAAGAGGAAGAGGGATCCGACCGAAGGAGCCGGGCCAGGAAGCCTTCGCGATCCGACCTCTACTGCTGCTCCGGGCACCCTCGTTCGCTTTCTGGGGACTACAACTCCCAGAATCCCCTGTCGGGGAAAGGCTCCCGGCAGCTGCATTTCCCAAGCTCTGGCTGCAAAACCCCTTTCCGGGAGTCTGTGCTATCAGAAAATCCCTTTTGCTTTTGGGACCAAGCGAGCGCTGGAGGGGGGGGGGTTAGTCCTAAAAAACCAAAAGAGGAGAATGTGATGATTCTTTTGTTTGGCAACATAAATAAACTACAGCGTCATTCGGAAAAGTTAAAGCACTGATTGGTTTATTACAGTATTAGATAAGTCATAATTGTTGAGGGAAATGGTGGCAGTGGAAAATATATTCTACTTACTCTTGTATTAGTATTTGTTTTCTTTTTTTGTTATACTGTTATTTCTATTGTTTGTTTTGTTGATGTTGTTAACCGCCCGGAGTTCCTTCGGAAGACGGGTGGTATAAATAAAAATAAATAAGTAAAGAAAAGGAACCAGGTCACATCACAGTTGTAATGAGCGGCAGGGGCGTGTAAAATCCAGCTTCACTACAGAGAAAGTGTGTGTGGGGGGGTTTGAAGGATTGTGCTCCCTGTCAGCAGGGGAGCAGCCAAAGGAGGTCCACCCGGCCCCACAGTTCAATCTTGACGCCTGGCCCAGAGCTGCTTCCTCGCCGTAGGGGAGAGTGGGAGGCCCGGTTGGGCAGGAAAGGATGGTGGGCATGGGAGTGGGTGGGTGGGCTGCCCCATCTTCCTTCCTGCCCTTTATTGTGATCTCTTCCAACCCACTCTCCCTCCTTGAGCTCCTGACCTCTCCTGCCTCTTCCTCCCTGGTAGGAGATTGGGAAGAACATCTACACCATCCGAGAGGTGGTGGGTGAGATCCGGGACAAGGAGACCAGGAGGCGGCTGGCGGTCCTCCCCTACCAGCTCCACTTCAAGCACCCTTTTCCAGAATACGTGCGCCTTGGTGAGTGGCTTTGGAGGGGGGTGTCTTTTGCTCCCGGCTTGGTACTTGGTAGTTCCTGTCACTCTTCATCCGCTCAACCTGCCTGCAGAACCTGTCCCTGTGTTTCTAAATCCTGCCTTTAAAAAAAAAAACATTAATCTCTTAATCAGAGGAGCCTATAATTAACAAAATCATTCCGTTTTACCCTTGCTAAGATGGCCTCTGCTGACATATTCAAGTTTGCAGCCATTGTCTTGTTTGACTGGCACAAATTATATGCAGCTAAGATAAAAGACTTGGCAGCCCATGAATTTGTTCAGAGTATGTGAATTGGAAGGCACTCTGTGTCTTTCAATACAAAGATCCCCTCTCATTTGATTGACCATTAGGATTCTAATTTCAACAGTATAAATCAGCCCCGGTGTGTATATTACTAAAACTAAGCTGAAAGTCTTCTTTGCTAACCAGTTGCAGATTACTCAGATACCTGCCAGTAGATTTAACTTTACCTTTCATTTGCCCCCCGATTTTGTAGACTACTGCATTGTTCCTTTCATGGGGCTGCCCTTGATGGCTGGTCAGTCATCTTAATATAAGCAATTGCTATCATGTATTAAAAGCTGGCCCATCCTTTCTTTTTTCTTCCCCTTTGTTTTAGTGACTGAATTTTCCAAAAAGACTGGTGACTACCCCAGCCTGTCAGCCACCGACATCCAAATTCTAGCCTTGACCTACCAGCTGGAAGCCGAGAACGTGGGCGTGGCTCACTTGAAGAAGGAACCTGAGCAGAAGGTTGCAGGGTTTCTTCTGTTTTGATTATCTTTGGGGCCTGACTGCTTTTTCGGCAGCCACCACCCCCTACTGTTGTGTTTTGGAATTCAGCCACACTTACCGACAAAGTGTTGCTGCAATTTTATCTCCGGACAACTCACTGCGATATCTCAGTACTATATCCATTCCTGGTGTTGGCCAGTCCTTTGGGGCGCCTGGTTTGCCACCCAAAGAAACAGAAGGCTGGATTAAAGAGGCCGCCCTTGGCCTGATCTGGCTTGAGGGCGTTGGCCTGTCCTCCAGCTGTCACCCCTGTTTGACAGATGTCTCCCTTTCTTTCCCTTGGCACCTTGCAGGTCACCCTCAGCTCAACGAAGCAGCATCCAGAAGCTCCCATTCATGTGGCTGGCTTCCATCTCCCTTCCAAGGTAACTTCTGGTCTTAAGAAAAAAACATTTCCCATAGAAGGGAGAAGGAAAAGTGAGGCATTGTGGATGGAGAAGTAGGAGCACGGAGGAGGCGCATGGTAGATGGTGATGCCTCTGTGCTTGTGGTCTGCGGCTTTTTCTCTCGGGGCCAGTTAGGGAGTGCGACCTGGAAAGAAGTTCTAGGATCTTAATGGAGAAGTTGTGGTAGGCGGTGGTGGGTAGCATCTCCTCCCAGCTTCTTGCCACATTCCGGTGACCACCAGGTGCCTTCCAGCAGCTGGTCACCTGGCAAGAAGGCCACAGAGGAAGGCTGTGGCTCAGTGATGGGCAGCTGCACAGTCCCTGGGAATTGTACCCCTTTCCTGTACTTGGTGCGAGCCAGATGGGCCCACGATTGTACTTGGCAGACGGAGCCTTTCTCAGTCCTTGGGCCCTCTTCCATGACCCAGCCGTTGATGTCTTGCCTCTTCCATCTCAGGGCAAGCATCCTGGAGGTGAGAAGAGCCCTTCCTCTGTGCAAGGCCCAGATTCCGCAGCTCCTCCGGCAGGGCCCGACGTCTCTGAGTTCAGCTCCTTCCTCTTCTGGAGGAACCCTCTGCCCAGCATTGAGGAAGACCTCCAGGCCCTGCTGGTGAGAGAACAGAAGCCCTCTCTCTCCTCCTCCCCCCCACACACACTCAAGGGGCTTCTCCCCTGGTTTTCCTCGCAGCCTGGAGTGGGTGCTGTGCCCCATCGCTGCTGCCCCAACGGGTCGGTCTCCTTTCCCAGAACGCTGATGCTGTCGTCACTGAGGAAGAGGACGTCCCCAAAGGCCAAGAGAGCGAGGAGGAGGAGGAGGAGAGCAGCGGAGAAGAGGGTGAGGAGGAAGGGGGCTGGATCACCCCCGGGAACATCAAACAGATCCAGCAGGACCTGGGACAGACGGATGAGCCTACGGGCGTGAAGGTCGGCTGCGTGACCACCGACTTCGCCATGCAGGCAAGTGCGGGTGGCTTAAGAGTTCCCTTCTGGGGCAACTCTGGGAGCAGAAGTCTGCAGTTTTATTGGGAGGGGGGGTCTATATTCAGGCTCTTCTGAGGTCCCTAAAAGAAAAGGTTGCCCTGTGACAAGCAAAACAATGGGCTTGGAAGTTGGAAGAGATGGATTTGGAAGCCTCGGCGAGGCAGGAATTCTGGAGGTGGAAACAGATCCGACTTTTGAAGCTGGTCGTGCCTTAAACTGCACGTTGCCGCCCTGGCTGTTGTTGAGAACTTTTCAGAGCCTTGCTCAGGCCAGTCACGTAGCCTCCACTTGTGGGGCATGGATTGCCAGCTGGACTCCAGAAAGGTTTGCCCGCTCCAGGGCAGGTGGGGATGACAGCAGGTGCTCTCTGGCCATCCCCGTCCCCTCTGTGTCTCTTCTTGCAGAACGTCCTGCTGCAGATGGGCTTGCACGTCCTGGCACTGAACGGTCTCCTCATCCGCCACGCTCGGAGCTACATCCTGCGCTGCCACGGCTGCTTCAAGTGCGTGTTTCACAGGAGCATGTATTTGCACGGGCGCGGGTGGACACTTCCGGGGTCAGGAGAGATAGGATAAATTTTGCAGATGGTGAGCTGGTGCAGAACGATCCTTCGGCTCAGGTTCATGAAACCTGAGTTTTCATTTTGTTTGGCAAGCAGCTCACACACACCCTAAACGTTTGAGTATGTGCTGCTCTCCCTCCCTGCAAAATCACTGGCAGGCGTTTGTCGTTCGTATTCTCCTTCCTGAGTCAGCTGTTTTCTAAAGAGTGGAAGCGCTCCCACAAGGAAACAGTGCTCTGGGGAAACCCACCCGACCCGGCACCCTGTATTTGGTTCCTGGCATGTTCATTTGGGGGGGGGGGGGGCACTGCATTTGGGTGGCCATCCCTGCCCGGGGGCGATGACACCCCTCCTCGGCTCCTCACCCCTAGGACGACATCAGAAATGACCCGCCTCTTCTGCCCCCACTGCGGGAACAAGACCCTGAAGAAGGTGGCGGTAACAGTGGACGGTGACGGTGGCCTTCACATGCATTTTTCCCGGAACCCGAAGGTCCTGAGTCCTCGTGGCCTGCGGGTGAGTGTCAGCCTGCCGTTGGCTCAGCCTCTTCGTTTGCCTTGTGCTGACATGACAGCCCATCTCTCTTGTGTGTGTGTGTCTGTCTCTCTCTCTCTCTCCCTCCCGCAGTATTCCCTCCCTGCCCCACAAGGCGGGAAGCACGCCAGCAACCCCCACCTGGCAGAGGACCAGCGCTTTCCCCAGCAGCGCCTCTCCCGCAAAGCCCGGCAAAAGACCAACGTCTTCGACCCCGACTACGTCGCCGGCGTCTCCCCGTTTGCGGAGAATGACATCTACAGCCGGGCGGCCCATCTCCAGATCCGGGACGCGGCGCTGGGGGCAGGCAGGCGGCGGCTGAACCCCAACATGGCCACCAAAAAGTTTGCAAAGAAGAGATGAAGGGAAGGGCGGCCTCTGTCGAGCGTCCTGCAGGTCTGCGTTTTTGGTGACGGTGGGTCCAGGATGTCCGCTGGGCATTTGCAAAGGGACAACGTAGAGGGGCTTCTGTGTGGACAGAACGACTTTGTCACCTCCGGGTGTTCCAGAGAATGGACGCAGGGACCACGTCTAGAGGAAGGTGAAGGCAGATGCTCCAGCAATTCAGAAAGTCTGCCTGCCCCAGCCTGTGTCCTCATGCAAAGACTTAGCAGCTGAGGAGCCTTTAATAAACCAGGATTTTTTCTGCATGTTTACCTTGTTGGCACAGAGGAGAAACCAGTTCTCTATCACCTTGAGCACACTCCATCTTGCCTGAGGGTTGGGTGCAGTACACAGGAGCAAGGGGAGGGTGCCGAATAAGACCAGCCATCTCCAGGTGGGGCCGGGAAGGGACCTTGCCAGATGTCCTGCTTTGGAGGCCCCCCAAGTAGAATTCATTGCAGCAGGGCTGCTTACGCTCCACCATGGTCCGTCACAGTAACAGCTGCGGGCTTTTGAGTTGCACAGATTATTTGTTTATTTATTTGTTGAGCTTTTATACTGCCCATCTAGCAAGTAGCTACGCCTAGGCACTGTCCAGACAGAATAAATGAAGAACAGCAAGAACAAATGAACAATTATAAACCCAAATATAAAAAAATACGATGATCCTAAAATAATTACTTGTTAAACTCATAGATAAACAAACAAATGACACTTTGCAGCCATCAAGGCCGAGGCGGTACTAATGCAAGAAGGGAAATGCAAATAAAGAGTGTCAGAAGAAGAATCAAAGACTGTGGGTGGGTTGTTTGAATTGCCAGGTTTTTTATTGGCATTTAAAAACTCCCAGTGAGGGGGCCAGACCCATCACTGGGGGCAGCCAATTCCGCAAGCTGGGGGCCACGACCAAGACGGCTCAGATCCTTGTAGCTGTTTTCCAAGCCTCTCTCGGGGTCAGCACCCTCAGAATGAATAACACGGGCGGTACTGATCGGGGTGTGGTGGCTCAGCAGGCTAGAGCACTGCAAAGTCAGCAGCTTGGCAGTTCGAAACCCGTGTGCCACTCAGTGGAGTGAGTTCCCGCTGTTAACTCCAGCTCCTGCCAACCTAACAGTTCGAAAACACATAGATAAATAGGTACTGCCATGGAAAGTGGAAAGGTAAAACAGTGTTTCCTTGCAGCCATGCCGGCCACGTGGCCACGGACTTGCACAACATTGGCTCTTCGGCTTAAATACGGAGATGAGCACCGCCCCTAGACTCGGACATGACTAGCATGCAGGGGGGGGGGGAACCTTTACCTTTTTTACTGATGGTTCAGCAGCAGGCCTCCAGAACAGAAATCGGAAGGCTTGGCTAGCCAGGGCTGGGATCAGCCTTCAAACATTCCTCACTTTTGGGTTAAAATTTGCAGGAAATGCCTTCCTGCTCTGACCTTCGCTCCAAACATTCACCCAGGAAGTAGAAGGTTTCTGTGCAGTCCTCAGGCTTGCAAGTATTTAGTATTAGTGTATTTATACTAATTCTTGTCCCCTTGGGCCATTCGTAACAGTAAGCCCACACGGCCAAGAAAGCCATAATCCGGTTTTTCCTGTGTCGTGTCAGCCCTTTGGTGAAACTGCTACAGTTTTTTGGAACGCTGGCCCCTAAGGGGTCACACTTTCCCCTTGTCCTGCTGGGAGCGTCTTATGGCCGTTGTCCCTTTTCACCTCCTTCCTGCTGCTCCTTGCTGGGCTCTTTTTATCTACTTCTCCAAAAGGAAAGAGCTTGGCAGCCCGCTCGTCCAAAGCTCACCCTCCTGTGCTTTTAATCAGGAAGCGATAATCCTCCACCCAGAAATCGCTGCAGCTGGGAGTGTTTTGCTGGTCTAACCGTGCAAACAAAAAGCCCTGCCCTGCCCGCCAGCCCTTTGTGGTGCCAACCGAGGGCCCCTCCCTGCTGCTGCTCGCTCTTAGCACGAGGCAGATCTGGGCACAAAGAGGCTGAAGGCGGCTGCGGTAGGTTTTGGCAGCACCTAAGCACTGAGCTGCTGAGTTTCCCTGTGCGGTACTGAATTGGCTACCTACCACCTACCCAAGTGGCCAGTGTTTTTTGGTAGCAAAAGGAAGCAGCTCTGCTCTTCTCGTGAGGTCAGGTGACCTGTCATGTCAATTTTTCTCTGTTCCTTAGTCGTAGTTCAAAATGCCATAATCAAGAGCATGCACCATTCTGCTAACTAGAAGTTGAGTCATGGCAACTGGACTTCTCTTCTTGAGAGAGCCAAACGTTTTGCTACTCCTCCAAGCAGCTTCGTCAGACTGGATGAGTAGTGAAACGTTTTGTCTCTTGAGAAGAGAAGTCCAATTGCCACAACCCAACTCCCAGCTCACCTCACCTGGATGACTCAGAATCTCCGTAGCCATTCCACTAAGCAGCAAAGGTGGATTCTGCCAGTGGGTAATCAAAACAAATTCTGCCAGCGTGGCGGCCTAGTTGGTGGTGGGTTAGGGTTAGGGTTTCTGAGACCCCTGCCCGTCCCCCTCTGCTTCAGAATCCACCCTGATGCAAAACTGTAGCCCAGTACCTGATTTTGGAAAGAAAAAAGAAGCCAGACAAGGGATGGCCACCACATCCTTCCGGCTCACTATCTGACACTTTGCAGCCTCCCTTTTGAAGGCAACGGGGCGGAAGGACACATCAGCCAGGGTGGCTCCTGCCAGCTGGGCAACCTGGGATTTGTTTTATTCCTCAGTGGCATTGCTGCCATGTTCAACATTTAGATATCTCATACCATAGGACGGCTTGGCAGTTAATTAAGATGGGTTCCCCACCACCACCTCTCTCTCTCCTTGTTTACAACTGGACTGAGGACTGTGGCACCACTTGGGACCCTGGAACACCCACCACCCACTGCTGCTTTTCCCCTTTGCTTTGGATACCTGTCACCGTTGCCAAGGCTTCCTTGCAGCCCATTGTCCCTTGGTAGGTGTTTGCACAGAGGAGCTTTAAGTTATTGCTTTGCTGTGCTGGGAAACAGGGGCTCTGCCAGGTCTCATCATTTACACCAGGAAGGCTCTTTTCTTTCTCCAGCCTCCTCGAGTGGAGACCCAGCTGATTCCCCGGGCGGGGGGCTCGGACATCCGGAGGCCAGCGGACGGGGAGACGTCTGAGCCGGAGGGAAGCCTCTTTCCGATCGCGCCCCCCCACACGCCCACGCCCGCCCTTTTTCCGCCTCACCGTGACTCAGCGAATCTCCCTCCTCCTCCTCCTCCTCCTTCCCCTCCCGCGATCCGGTTTAAAAGCCGCCGCCGCCTCCGCCTCCTCTTCCTCCTCCAGCCCCGGAGCCGCCTTCTTGCTGCACCACCGACGCCGCTCGCGCCTCGCCATGGCAGGTACGCGCGGGCGCCCCTCTCCCCCACCCCGGGATATTGGCAGGGGAGGGGTCCGTGGGGGCCCCCGATCCCCTTCGCCTCGGTCTCTGGACCCCTTTCCTCCAGGGAGACGATTCCCCCCCACCCCCCTGGTCCTCAGCGAGCGATCTCCGACGACCTTCCTGGAAGCTGGGATGCGCCCTTGGGGAGGGGAAGGGGGTCCCTGCTTGATCCCCTCGGGGACCCCCGGGGAAGGGACCTAGGGGTGCCCGGCGGCCTCCCTCCGAGCCTTCCTCCTCCTCTTCCTCCTCCCTTGCAGCCCGGAAGGCGCTGGTCGTGCTGGCCCACCCGGAGAAGACCTCCTTCAACTTCGCCATGAAGGAGGCGGCCGTCGAGGCGCTGCGGAAGGGCGGCTGGAGCGTGGCCGTCTCGGACCTCTACGCCATGAAGTTCAACCCGGTGCTGTCCCGCGACGACCTCGGCGGTAAGGGCGGCCGGAGGGGGGGGGAGGAAGGGGGCGGCCGGAGGCGGGGGGGGGGGACCGCTCTCCGGGAGGCTTCCCTCCCCCTCCCCTCCCCGCCCGCTTCCCCTCCCTCCCCGGCTCACCTGGCTTCGCTTTCCCGTCCCCACCAGGCAATCCGAAGGACCCCGAGCACTTCAACTACGGGGTGGAGGCCGGGCACGCGTGGAAAGAAGGCCGCCTGAGCCGCGACATCGTGGAAGAGCAGAAGAAGCTGGAGGCGGCCGATCTGGTCATCTTTCAGGTGAGGGGCGGAGGGGGGAGAGAGAGAGATTGAGAGGCGAGGTCCAGCAGCTTCACTGCTTACTCTTGATTATTATTTATATGTATAAGTTAATTTTAGATGCTTTTAAGATTTTTTTTTAAATCCACTGTTTTATCATGTTTTTTTAAACTGCAAATCGCCTTCCTTTAGGGGAGATGGGTGGTGACAAATGTAAATAAATAAATAAATGTTGTTCCATTGTATGGGGCAGTGGGAGGTGGATTAAGATTATGCCCACCTCCCACTGTGAAATTCCCCTCATTTTTTCTTGGGGGGGAGGGAGAGGAATCTGCAGACCCCCTTGTGGGGCAGAGCTCACCCTTGCTGGCCCTGCTTTGCAAGCAGAGGTGAAAGAGGGGGCCTAAGATGCCCCAAGCACATCCGATCTCGCCTGATTTCGGAAGCTAAGCAGGGTCGGCCCTGGTTAGGACTTGGATGGGAGACCACCAGGGAAGACCAGGTGCTGTAGGCGCCTGGAGTAGGAACTGGCAGAACCACTCCAGTATTCCTGCCAAGAAAACTCCATGGACATGGGTTCACGAAGAGGAGGTCACGGCTGTAAGGACACAACACACACACACAATGTTTCCCCACCTCACCACCCTCCCTTTCTCATTCCAGTTCCCCCTCCAGTGGTTTGGGGTACCAGCCATCCTGAAAGGCTGGTTCGAGCGTGTCCTGACGTCCGGCTTTTCCTTCTCCTACAGTGCCATGTACGAACAGGGGCCCTTCAAGGTAGGCTGTGCAGAGAGTCTGGGAGCAAAGGCAGAACACAGGGGGTCCTGCTCCTTGTCCAGTGCTTTGCTCCCCTCCTGACGTAGGCAGCCTGGCAGGATGGGGGGGGGGGGGGTTGGAGACCTGCCGCCCACTTTGTTGGTGACGTCCTGTCAAGTAATGCAACTTTTAACAAAATGCATGTACAGTAATATAATATTTAGCAGATTCCAAACAGTTTCTGTGTATAAATGCCTAGTCATTTGTCAAGACACAGGTGAATAGTGTAATTATATCCAGGTGCCATGGGTAACTGCTTAACATTGTCTGCCTATGTGTACTCATTTGGTTGGTCTAATGGCATGTCCAAACTTCGGCCCTCCTGATGTTTTGGACCACAACTCCCAGAATTCCAAGCCTGTATTTCCAATGGCAAAGGACTGTGGGAGTTGTCCAAAACATCTGAAGGGCCAAAGTTTGGACTCTATATGATGTCCGCCATATGTATAAAAGGCAGGATTGTAACCCATTTTACTTTGGGGACTGCTTTTTGGTGAGGTGAGCAGTTTCCCCACTACTCTGTAATATTTATGCTGTGTGTAATATCTCGTTGTGTATTTGTGTATGTTTTGGTAATACAAGCATTTATGCTAAAGTTTACTTCTGTCCCCCAGCTTCAAATATGTGCTTAGCAATTATCTTTCCATGCCACTGTATAACTCTGCTAATCGGTTTGGTTCCCTACAGAACAAGAAAACGTTGCTATCCTTTACCACAGGTGGGATGGGCTCCATGTTCACCCCTGAAGGCATCCACGGAGATGTCAACATTCTTCTCTGGCCCATACAGGTAAGGTAACAAATGGATGCAGGATTTTGTTGAAAGAGAAGCTTTAGAAGATGTTGTTTTAGTCGCTGCAAGCGGATCGGGCGAAACCCAAAGAAAAATACACACCCACCAACAAAAAAAAAGTCCCAAAGAAAAACACAGAAACCTTGTAGCCCCTTAAAGACTACAATTTGGATATGAGCTTTCGTGGCCAAGTCCATGTCTTCAGACATAGGAAACGATTCCTGCCCAACAAACAAGTCATACGTCTGAAGAAGTGGACATGTCCACAAAAGCTCACATGAAAATATAACAGTCTTTAAGTCTTTAAAAGTCTTCGTCTTTTAAAGGAGTAGGAGATCTGGTCTTAGAATCATAGAATCATAGAGTTGGAAGAGACCTCAAGGGCCATCTAGTCCAACCCCCTGCCATGCAGGAACCCCCATCACAATATTTCCGACAGATGGCCATCCAGCCTCTGTTTAAAAACCTCCAAAGAAGGAGACTCAACCACCCTCCGCGGCAGCATATTCCACTGCAGGACAGCTCTAACCGTCATGAAGTTCTTCCTAATGTTCAAATGGCATCTCTTTTCCTGTTGTTTGAAACCATTGCCCCGAGTCCTAGTCTCTGAAGCCATGGAAAACAAACCTGTTCCCTCTTCAATATGACATCCTTTCAAATATTTAAACATAGCTATCATATCCCCTCTCAGTCTTCTTTTTGAAAGGCTAAACATTCCCAGTTCCCTAAGCCGTTCCTCATAAGACATTTCCTCCAGACCCGCAACCATCCTGGTCGCCCTCCTCTGCATCCGCTCGAGGTTGTCAACATCCTTTTTAAATGTGAATGTGTGCATCAGGAGGAGCTCTGTGTCGCCCTAAACATAGTGTCTTACATCCTGAATTACGTTAGCCAAAGAAGTGGTCCTTCGTAACCAAGCCCCTGGCAACTCGTGGCTTTGCGTTAAACAAAGATAGACCCAAAAAGTCAAGATTTTAGAAAAAAAAGTGAGAGGTTCACAGATTGCTGATTAAGTGAGTAAATTGAAGGCAGCGGTAGTTCCTGGAATATGGGGGTGTACACGTGCCAGTTTGCCCCTTCCCCCCATTGTCTGAGCCTGAAGCACCTTCAGGTAAGCTTTGTGCTGCAGGAGAGGAATGGGTCTTCTTAAGTTATATGTTGCAAATGTTCTCACCCTCCCCAGAGTGGCACACTCCACTTCTGCGGGTTCCAGGTCTTGGAGCCGCAGATCGCCTACAGCATCACCCACACGCCGCAGGACATTCGCACCCAGATCCTGGAGAAATGGAAGCAGCGCTTGGCCACCATCTGGGACGAAAAGCCCCTCACCTTTGCCCACAGCCACGACTTTGAGCTGTCCTTCGCGGGAGGATTTCTGCTGAAGAAAGAGGTCAAGGAGCAGCAGGAAGGGAAGAAGTATGGGCTGACGGTCGGCCAGCACCTGGGGAAACCACTTCTGCCTGACAGCCAAGTCAAGGCCCAGTAACCCCTTGGGCACCTCTTGAAGCAAAGGCAGGCCGTTCCGAATGTTATCTTTCTGGTGCTCGTCCAGAGCTACCAGCACTATCCTTTTCTCCTCCAAGTGGTTTGAGCCAGGATCACGCCTCCCCTACCCCAAAAGTTGGTTCAACACAACCACCTCTTCAACATGGGTCTTCTTCAGCGCATTCTAGCCCAGGCCCAGGTGCAACCCACCTGGACCAAAAACAGCTCCAACCAAGGAGCTTCCTGTGGTGGTCCTAACGGTACTCAGACAGCCATGAGGATGTGTGTATGTTGTTTTTTGGTCGGTACCAACTTGGCACCTTTTCTCTCCAGGCCTTTTGTTGTCCAAAGAGGCAGCACACAGCCACAGGTAAGACCAAAAGCAGCCGGAGAGGGAGAGGCGTGAACGTAAGACGCTTTCTAATGAGCTAGACCCTCTGGCAGCATCGGTTCCCTAGAATTCCAAGTTGACTTCTGTCCTGGTCCTACCGGGAGATCCTTGGTGGTCTCCCGTATAAATACGAAACAGGTTCAGCTATCTGTTTCCCAAAGGAGACGGGGTCTCATGTGTTGCAAGGCCTTTACTTCTGGATGGTGCCTTAACTCAGCCCAAAAGGCTGGTATCAAGTTCTTCATCCATCTTTAGGGTGAACATGTTTTCTTTGAACCCCCCCCCCCCAAAAAAAACCCTCAGCCCATTCATGCTCGGAATGTTTCTGTTGGATTTTCTGTTTAATATTTCTGAACGGGTATCTGCCCTTGGATCGGAGTCCCCTGCATGGTTTGCTATCGTCGGCCGCGGTGTGGAGCAAAATTTGTATGGTTCACCAACTCCTTTCCTGTGTGCAAACCTTGTGCCTTGCACACACCTTTCTCCCCTGAGGCTGTGCCTATCCCCAGACATGAACGCACGCGGAGTAGCAGCTGGGAACGGCTCTCACCGGTTGCTTCAGAATGCCCTGCTAGGGATTCTCCATTGGGTGCACACACTGTGCTCCATTCAAACTGTTTCTAAGTCTGTTCTTGTTCCGTTCGCTGCTGCGGAATTAAGTCCCAACTTCATATTTGAGTGGTGGATGAGCAAAGATGTTGTGAGGCTGTGGCTCCCGCCAGTGCTAGGTGCCCTAACTCATGGCGAAGAATACTGCAAATTGTAGGTTACACCCTGAGGGTGCACTGTACCCGCTCCAGCTTTAAAGGGAGGGCAGAGAACCTCTTTGGGCCATAGCTCTGGATTCAATTTCAGAGTCCTCGTGGTGGTGCATTCCAGTGAAGGCGTAGGACCAAAAAATAATAGTTTAATTTAAGTTAGAACACTCATTGCATTTGAGGCTTCTAGACTGGGGGAAATAACCAACAAAAGATGGGGAAAGAGACAATGGACAATGTCATGGAGAAGTGGATAGGGTCCTCCATGGAATCTTTTGCTCCAGGGCTGTTCGTTCCTCATCCTGCTTTTGATCTTTTGTACTATGTAAGGATGAGGATTAAAAAAAAAACTCTTAAACATTTCTCAACAGGGACAACAATGTTCATGCCTTTATAGAACACAACTGGTTGCTGCCTCATTTTTGTCTGGCATTGTTTGAATATACTGTATGAAGCCTCACAGACATCTCTGTGCGGCCAAACCCGTAAATAAAAAAGCTTTTCTGATGATCGCTGGCAACCCTCGTCTCTTGAAAAATCGAGTAAGGAACACAGGAAAGAATACAGAAACAGAAGTGAGATGTGTGTATCATCATTTGTACCGTTTAGACACAATGATCAAAAGACAGGCTGGCGTGAACAGGGTTACGATATGGCAGTGCCCCATCCTTCCCCATAGATAGGACAGCACTGATTGTAACTCAGTGGAAAGAAGAAGGCACACTCCTTTTACGCTGCTTAAATGAAAACTTTCAAAGTTTTATTGACTGCAGCTGTGTACAGAAATATAGTTGCAAGTGTACAAATGTCCCGATAGAAGCAAAATATCTCTCTGGGTTTTTTTTTTGTTTTTTTTTTTGGTTTTTTAATATTCAACGAGTTACCACATTATAGCTAAAAACAAATGCAAACGAGGTCCTGCCCTCATCCCTCCACCCCCACCCCCACCCAGATAAAACTGAAAACTGGTATCAGTGCTCTGAAATAAAATCCCACCTACACAAGCCAGAGACACACAAAAAGCACAAGGGGGCCGTTGGAGGCTACATTCACATTGCAGGATACTGGGAGAGGCTGCTCAGGGGCTGTCCAATCAGGTGCTGTGCAGCGGGTAGGCCAACAGGAGCGGAAAGGCAGAGGACCACTCGGAAAGCAGGCCCAGGAGGGCTTCACTGGGGACAGAGCACCCAGATCCCTTGAGCTGAACACACTGGCAAGAGAACGAGAGCTCTAATAGGGGAAGAAGAAGAAGAAGAAGAAGCAACAACGACGACCTCGCGTTGCATGAACGGGTCAAGGGAGGCCCTTGTTCCTCTGTCGGGCCAGACCCAAAGGAGCTCAAGGCCAACCGCAGGGCATCCTTCTCTTGCCCGCAAGGGAGGGAGCTCCCTCCAAACATGCCGGGTCCCATGCCAACATCAAGGTCCCCTAAGGGGTCCAGAATGTGAGCAGGACTTATGCTGATGGTGGTGGGCCTGTATGAGAATTTAGGCTGCCGCGATGGGAGGAAGTAGTAGGCCACTCACAAATCCCAATGACATTTTTAGAAAGGCAGCAGGACGGGTCTGTTTCAATGCCTGTTGCAAAACGAGGGCGGGTTGGTTTCCCACAACCCCACCCCAACCCCAACCTTTGAGGACGGACTGAGAGAGCATTTGTGGGTTATCATCCAGTTCTCCAGACGCTTGTGTAGTCCACGCCTAGGCAGAAGTGGACTTAAGTTGAGTTTAAGTGATAAATAAGCTGGAAACCAGATCACTTGAAGAGCAGAACTTGCCCAAAGACTTAATGTCAAGCACAGAGTCCAGTAAAAAAGACTGATCCTTTTCTGTGATTGTCTCTTTCTTACCGGCTGCCTGATCTTGAGTTTTCACTATCACTCATTCCTTGACTTTTTTCAAACAGGCCTCCCAACAGCTAGCTGTTCAAATAAACATATCCCCTTGTAGTATAATATGAAATTTAATTGTAGGTGCTGCCTTAGCTGTTGGATATTGTTCTAATTATTTTAAATTGTATTATTTTGAGTTTTCCCTTTGTAAGAACCACCTTAAAGTGCCCTTGCTGTGAAAGGCAGCGTAGAAGTCTTAAGTCAATTACTTGTAATCAACTTTAAATTGATCAGGGAGTTAAATACCAAGCAGTAACCCACTTCTGGGCTCATCATGCCCTGCTCCAAAACAAGACATATTTGAGGGAGCCATTAGTGAGACAGGACACGCAAGAGAGGAGTGAGACAGAAAGAAATATGTTCTAAATTGCCTCATTTCTCTTCACTCTCAGGATCTTTCACAGACTAGTCACCCAGAGGTTCTTCTAGAATGGAAATGTTTTGTCCAGGGAACTTTGCAGGTGAGGGAGAAAATGGGCACCAAACAGGCATTGCCAATGCATGCAGCTTGGGGTGTTTCTTTGGGAAGGCCTCAAAAAGAACCGGCAGAGGCAGGGAAGGCTCTCAATGGCCAGAGACAGGGATGCCCTTCCCCAAAGGCCACTTGACCTCTTGCTGGACAGCTCTGGCTCCTGGAATCGGCCCTCACAGGCTCTCTGCTTCCCCTACAAAAAAAAAGCTATGGAAAGATACAGCAGCAGCAACCTCTGACAGCCCCTGAGCAGCTCCTTCGCTCCAAAGACACACTTTTCTTGTAACCGGATTACATATTCAACACGTTGTACATTTAAATATTGACCTAAAATGGACCAATAGAAAAGAGAAATCAACCAACCCCACAAAAAACATGAGTGCCACTGTCTTGCGCCGATTGGCAGCCTTTCTTACCGAGGAGGGAGGAGGCACACAGGACGCTCGCGTGGCCGCGTGGCCAGCACCAGTGAGGAGGGTCTGGGCAGAGGAGCACGGCTGAACAGAGGGTTAGTTGGTCCCTGGTGATGTGGAGCTGCCCCTCAGGGACAGCTCTGCTACAGAAATGACACGACATCGCAGTGTGCAGGTCACATTGCCTCTTCTTACTCCCGCGCACCTGCTGCTGCGTGCGCGCGCCTTTTATTCCGCCACTGCCTCGCCCACAAATCCTGTCCCCTGCGCAGCTGCCAACCCGCCCAAAGGGACAGCCCAAGGCCATGCCGGTGGGGCCTCCCTACTGCCAAAGCTGGGCTGCTCCACCCCAACTCTGACCTCCTCCCAGCAAAAGAGGGAGGGGTGGGAATCTGCAGGAGGAGAAGTCTCCCTGGAACGGCAAGCTTCAAGAAACAGGGAATGCAGGCTCCCACGAGAAATCTGTAGTGTCATTATAAATTATAAATTTAAAAAGCCAGTAATAAACTATTAGAAATTAACGAGTAAAAGCAGAATGGCTCACACTGAATGGAACTACAACACTGGAGAAATCGCCCCCCGGGGGGGGGGGTCTTCTGTTCAGTCACAACTATAACGTAGGATGTGTCACTGGCACTGAAGCTGCTCTTGCAACCAGTTGATACAGATGCTATCCTGATGGAATGGCCAGAGATGAACACTATGGTATCTGCTTCAAAAAGTACAGAGACACATTTGTAAAGACGCAACAACCCACCCCGCCTTTTCCCCTACTTCCAAGACGCCATGTTGTGGGAGAGCAAACGATAAACTCACACGTTTACCACAAAAATCTGTGGCAAAAAGAATATATATGTGTGTGAATATATGCATATATATATTTATATATATATTTATATATATAGTTTATATTTATGCCAATGTACTCACGCAGTACAAATAGCAAAATAGTTTATCATTTCCTAAATACAAAATTAGAGCTTTCCAAAAAAATGAAACACACATTAGATATAAACCATCCAAAACTTGAACGATTGAAAACTGTATTCAAAATTAAGTGACCTTGAGCAGGTCTCTTTCTGAAAAGTTCCCTTCATATCGGCAAAAGAGCCTGTACTACTGAAAACATAACTCAAGCCTGTCAAGGACAGACCGACAGGACAACCACCACTGACTGGAAACATCAGAGACAGACTTGCACGTAATAGGACAACAAGGACAACACACACACACACAAACCAAAATCCAAGCCCGACTCTATGCAGATCAAGGGGCACAGGTTAGGGAAAAGAACACACAAAGGGGGGAGTCTAGAAAACCGTGACACAAGAGTAACAAAAATGAACACCGTTCACTTACTTGAAACAAAAAGAAACGCGCACACAGAGAGACGCACACGCAGTAAAACCCCCAAGGCCAGTGAGAACAACCCACAAAAGCTGTTGGGTGCCGGAGGACACCACACACAGCACTGACTGTGCAGGAGAGAGAGAGAGAGAGAGAGAGAGAGAGAGAAGCAGAAATCCAGAAGAGAGTGGTGGTTGAGAGCTCTCCCCACAGAGCACCTGAAATGGGCGTTTGCCCCTTGATGCAAAAAGGGTCACAGGGCCTGCCAGATGTCTGCCTTTTGCACCCACTCTCACAGCCACGGCCTAGGTTCTGCCCGTGGACTGCTGTTCTCCCCCCACCCCACCCCTCCCCTCCCCCAAGCAAGCGGAAAGGCTCAACTGGCCCTGTGGGAAGAAGGCCCGTGGGGAGCTCCAGCTCTTCCTCCCCCTTTCGCCGCCCCTTTTGGTCTCGAGACTCCTACCAGCACCAGTGAGGACAAGGGCAAGCCTTCAGAGACTGGTGTGGCCGGCGTGGCCTTGCTCGGGGACCACCGTGGGCTCTGAACAGGGCCACCCAGTCATTTCAGCTCGGCACTGGCAGGCTGGCAAGGCTCCTTCTCTCAACAGCTGCCTTTGCAACGCCACCTTAGTCCGCTTCGATGCCCACCTTTTCATACTGCCATGGGGGGGGGGGGGGGGGGGGTCTGAAGACCTGTCTCAAGTGCAGCGCCTGCCACTGCCCTTCCGGCCTCATGGAAAAGCCAGCTCAGGTGCCTGCAGGGGGCAGCCGACTCAGAAGAAAAAGAACATCTACTGGGTGGAGGTTCAGGGGAAGGAGACTCGGGCCATTTCTGAGCAAGGTGGCACTCCACAGACAAGCCGCTCTGTGATGGAGCAAGCGTCCTCCCGGTGGACCACCAGAAATTTAAGGACAGTTCCCTGTGGAGGAGCCCTATCAAGGGAGATGCAGTCACGCTCTTGGGTCTCCCTACTCTTGGCCCAAACCTTCAAGCTGTACCTTCCAGGCTATGGGGAACTTTCTGCCTCTACAGGACACACGCTAACCCCTCCATGGGTGTGAGTTCACAGCTTTCTTCGTTCTATGAAGTCAGGGGGGAAAAAGGCTTCTGTTCAACAGTAAGGCTCAGTCCACACTTGCGTGCTCACTACCTGGTAACTAGAGCAGCAAGCCACAACCTGCAGGTGCGATATTCACAACTAAAAACTGATGTCATTTCACATTGCACCGAGAAATATTTTTTTTTCAGTGAAAATCATCTGCAAATCACGGAACGAGTTGTCACACGATGAGCACAAATGTGCGAACAGGGCATCTTCAAAACCAACTGATTTACGCCTGCCATCACCAACTGATGTCAGGATACAGGGCATTTCTGTTTATCTAAGAGCCCAATCAATGGGTAGCGGAGACTAGAAAAAGAGTAAAGGGCCGGGAAGGAGGCACAGTCCCGTTTTTCTTCCTTCACAGCCACAATGATAACTGCGCAGACAGGCTCTGCATCCCTACAGCAGGGCCAGCGAGGGAAGCTAACTGTCTGACTCAGGCTCTCCCTCGGTTCCAAGAATTCTCTGCCCATTGCTCTCACTCAAAAGCCCTTTTCCAGCTCAGCAGGGATATTTTCAAGAGCAAGGGTGAATGCTAGGTCCAGGCCCTCCTTGGGCAGAGGGAACGTCACTCCAAACAGCCTAGGTCCCAGAATACCAAGAGTCAAGGAGAATCTTGGAGATCTGCTCAGCCATCGCAGCATTTCTGAAAAGCAAGGAGGAGACAAAACAAAGAGGCAAAGTTTAAGAATGATAGCATTTCTGCTCCATTCTGCCCGTCCGGCACTTCCCAGCATGCTCTGGACTGAAATAAATTGCATTGAATTCAATGGGCCTCTCCTGGGTATGGATAAACTGGAAGAGGGCCTTGCACTTTTATACCTCCTCCCACTCCAGCAAAACAAAACCCGTTTACTGTTCCTGGCAAGAGAAGGGATGTACTCAAACCAGCCAATGATCTTCAAGTCTTAAGGAGGCCAAGCAAGAATTTTGTCGGGGGAGGGGGGGCAGGGAGACCCAGAACTGTGAAGAAGTCCATGTTTGCAAATCTGCCTGCTTGGCATTGTTTCTCCCGGCACAAAAACAGTGCTGGGTGGCTTGGCGTTGCACGCTCACCTGGCTGTTTAGAAAGAGCCCCCCATGTTGTTGTTGTTGTTGTTGTTGTTGTTGTTCCCCTGGTTCTGCAGCGACACCAGCAGGTCATCGATCTTCTTCATGTCCTGGTTGGTGCTCATAGCCGAAGACAGCTGAGGGCCCTCTGCTGACATCTGCTGGGAGAGGAGCGTCGTGACGGATGGCTGTGCCTCAGTCTGTGGCTGGCTTAGGGTGATCATCTGCTCCGACACTGAACCTGGTCCGGACGTTAAGAGCTGGCCGCAGTCTGTCGAGGGAATAAAAACACAGGGGGTGCCTTTTCAGGGAGTTCCTTAAACCTACCCACAACCTTCAACAAGCACCACCCAGGATAAAAGGTAAGCCTTCTGAGCGTAAGTAACTCTCCGATTCACGACGTCACACCGAACACCTCCAGTTCTCATCAAAGCTGCCTCCAAGTCACTTAAGGTCAGATGACTGGTATCTCAAGAAGCCGGTGCAACAAATCCAAGCACATGCCCTCGCCACACAGACTCACCGCTGAAAAGCTGTCCGGCCCACCCTCCACAGCTGAATGGCACCCCACTAGGCTTGTCTACCTAAGAGGAATCTGCCCACCACAGCTTGCACCCAGGTCCACAAAGAGGTTTTCTGCCACTCTACTTCAGTTAACAAAACTGAGAAAGGCAGCTACCACATCTAGAAACAAAATTGGTTCCATGAATTTTTAAAACAGAGACACATTGACATGAAATCCCGTGCTCATGCAAAAAATCTCTGTTACCCCAATTTGGTGGCCTAAATTAAAGTGTTAACTTAATTTCACAGTTTGATCTGGACAAATGCAGCTGCGGGACAATAAGAAAGGCAGCAAGGAAGAAACCAAACCCGAGGGAAGCCGTCCTACAGCACTGCAAGAGGGTCTTTCCAGCCTTTCACTTACTGTCTTGGATGCCGAAGAGAAAGATCCCAGAGGTCTGGCCAGCAGAAGTGGAGGGGTTCTGCAGCTGGTTGATGGAGCCACCTCCCGCTGCATTGTGGAACAAGGAAGCCTGCGCCTGTGGTGGCTGGGAGGGTGACGAAGTCCCCTGGAGGGCAGACATGCTGTTCTGTGAGGAATAGAGCGGGGACTGTTGCATCTCTGGTGGGTTCATGCTGTTCTGCAAAGCGGACATGGAAGCAGATGATATGAAGAGGGTGACGGGCTGTTCCTGAGTGCCAGGGGACCCTTGGACCAGCTGGATCTGTGGGGAGCTGTGGAATAAGGCAGGCGGCTGCTGCTGCTGCTGTTGTGGCGGCTCAGCTTGGCCCGAGGTGGGGCTCTGGTTCTGAAACTGCATGGGCTGCTGGTCCTGATTCATGGACGCCATGCCGCTCTGCGGGTGGAAGAGAGATGGGCCCTGCTGCTGCTGCTGCTGCTGCTGCTGCTCCTGGCTAGCCAGAGAGCTGGAACTGGAGCTGAACATCATGTTCTGCTTCTGGGATGTCATTGGACCCATGGCATTCTGACTGCTGAAATGCATGTTTTGCTGCTGCTGCTGTTGCTGTTGTTGTTGCTGCTGCTGCTGCTCTTGAGTGGGGCTGCTGTTCTGGAGAGCCACCATTGAATGAGAGGACTGGTACATGGCTGCTTGTTGGTTTGGGGGCACCCCTGATGGAGGGAGGGCACCCAAGGGCACTTGTGACTGAAACAGCCTCTGCTGAGAGGGCGGGGGCTGCTCTTGGCTAAGCAGAGGGGACTGGAGGTGAGACAGCTGTGTTGCCTGTTGTTGTTGTTGTTGCTGCTGCTGCTGCTGCTGCTGCTGTGTTTGTTGTTGCTGTTGTTGTTGTTGTTGTTGCTGCTGCTGCTGTCGGAATGAGCACTGCTGCTCAGCCCCAGCCGGTGCCTGCAGTGGAGAAATAGAATTCTGACCAGTGAAGAAGGACATTGTCTCCTCCTGGGAGACTGATGCATTCATCGGGTTCTGCGAAAGAAACATGCTGTTGGTCTGCTGGTCCTGGACCACCTCCATGGCCGACTGGGAGTGGAACATGGGCGACTGAAGCTGTTCTGAGGAGGAGGAGGAGGCCGTGCTCTGGCTGCAAAAGAGAGTGTTTGAGGCCTCCTGGGAGATATTCTGGGGGTCCCCAAGAGGGCTCTGCGAGTGGAAGAGCTGGGCCTGCGAGTGGGGAGCCTGCTGTAAGAAGCCCCCAGACTGGAGCGACATCATCTCCCCTGTCTGCTGGTAGAGGCTCCCGCCTGGCTGCTGCCCTCCACCGCTCTGCACGGCGGCCATCATGGTCTCGGAAGAAGAGAAGAGGTTGACCGGCGCCTGACCTTCCCCGCTGTGCTGCATCTGCACCATGGCCTGAAAGACGTTGCCCTGCATCTGCTTCCCTTGGCCTGAGGCATCGTTGCCTTCGGCGGAGCCAGAAGACTGAAACAGAGCCGTGCCGTTGGCAGGCACCTGCTGCTGCTGCTGCTGCTGCTGCTGCTGCTCCTGGGGAGAACTAGCAGCTTCATTTCCAGAAACGCTGGCAGTAGAGAACATCTCACACTGCATCTGCATGTCTTCACTGGCTGACAGCCCACTCATCATGTGGGAAGCCTGCTGGTACACTGGGGACTGCTGGAGGCTTCCATCGCCTGAAGTGGAGGTGGAAAACAGGTTAGACTGCATCTGGCTGGCTGCCTGGCAGAGACTTTGCTGCATCTCCATCACCATGGCGGCAGAGGTCTCCATCGCCTGTTGTTGTTGCTGCTGCTGCTGCTGCTGTTGCTGCTGCTGCCTGGACAAAGAACTATCAGGCTGAGAATGGACATTCTTGGCTCTGCCCGACGAGAGGAGATCCTCCGCCCTGGAGTGCACCGCGTCAGAGGAGGGAAACATCCCCTGGTTGACTCCGTTCTGGATTTGGCTGACCTGTTGGAAAATGTCCACGTTGAGCTGCTCCTGGACGTCCTCGCTGTCGGACCCCGAGAACAAGACCGACGACAGCTGCTGCTGAGCTTCCAGGACCTGCTGGACCAAGTCGACGCTTCCGCCACCCCCGCTGTTGCTGGCGGTGCTGGACGGAAAGCTCCCTGCCTGCAGCTGCTGGATGGTGCTCTGCAGCTGGCTCACGCTGCCGGCCGGGGGGAAAATGCTCGATGACATCTGCTGCTGTAAGGCCTGTGCCGACTCTTGAAGGGATGACTGCTGCTGGGGTGCCTCGGTCAGCTGAGTCAAAGTCAGGACCGTGCCGTCAGACTGCAACACCTCTCTGGGCTCGGGCTCTCTCAGGGGGAACTGGGACGCCTGCTGCAACAAGGCATCGCTGTTCTGGAGCTGGTTGGGAGCAGAGACGGACGGGAAGCTGCCAGGTTGGGCAAGGTCTTGGGCCTGGAGGACAGGCATCGCCTCTGGAGTATAAACCTTGGGCTGCAGCGGCTGCTTCTCGTTCTCTGGAGGCAGGTGAGAAGCAGGAGAAGAGAAGCCGCCATTCCCCAGGAGGCTGGACATGTTGGTCTCCAACGCCGCTGGAGACGACCCAATGACGTTGGCGGTCTGCAGGGAAACACACCCAGTTGTAACACATCAGTATGGCTTGGCATGTCTACATAGTTACTTCGGCTCAGCAAAAATCCCACTGCTAATGCAACAGTCCACTCCTGGAGTGGAGCGAGCAAAGGAGCCTATGGCCTGGGAAACAAGTGTGTGAACAATACAAATATATGAACACAACACACACACACACCCCATGAGGCAACTGGAAGGGATGTAAATTTAGTCCAATTTGAAATCAGAAGTTGGTCTGGGTCCCCGACCCCGGAGAACAGGTCCTGATGTATGTGGTTGTGCACGAACACTAATTCTAAAGTATTCTGCATCTCCAATTTTTCAAGGTGTATACGCCGCCAATTGTCTTAGCTCAAAATATGCACAAGCATTCCTGTAAATATTGCTGTCAAGACAAAACTTCAAATGCAAGTGAATACATTTGTTTATATTGTACTAAATGAAAAACTGTATCCCTCCTTGCTAAATAAGCATTTCACTTCAACCAATTTTTTGATTTATGACATTACTATCACACTCTACAAAAGCCATCTGATGTCCTGCTTTGGGTTTGCTAGATTTCTAGATCAAATAGAAGTCGATGGGGAACAGAGAATTTCCCAACGCAATTTTTTCCATCAACAACAACAACAACAACAACACCCGTCAACTGACCTACCTTGAAGACGGGAGATCTTTTTTCAGCCGGGAGGTCCATGGGAGCTGCGTCTTCGCTCTTAATGTTGTTGCTTGGCCTGAGCGGAGTTATCAAGGCACTGGGAAGAATGTTGACTTGGTCCAGGGCGCAGCCGCCAGCATTCACTGAAGCAAATCAACACAACGTTAACGGCTTTCCTGAATGACAGCCACGGGAGGGCAGGATTCAGATTGCACAGACCAAATGAGAGAGGCAGGCAGACAAAGAGAAGGGCTCGTGGTGGGGCAACCTCTCTCTTTCCAAAATCCAAGTGGATTATTACACCTTGGGGACCACGAGCAGCTAAAATGGATATTTCAGTCTTTACAGGAATGCGACAGCAATGCGTGAAGTCTTCTGGTACAGAGAGAGACTAACACATTTATTATCTGAAGACTTCTATTTATTTATTTTAAATATTGTGACTCTACCTCTCTCTTTAAAAGCACCCAAGGCGGCCACGTCATTAGAAGACAGTATTAAAGCTAATGACAGTAATTATATAAATATTTTTAATCAAACAAGTACTAAAAAAAAACATAAGCAACACAACGGTATTGTTAACATTATGGGCTGGTGATCACTTCAATGAAAGTACCTCACGTATCTAACAGGATTTTTCAGTTTTCTTTACACCTTAACATTGGTCAAAATTACATTGAACAGTAACTCATTTACTGCATGCCTGCAGAACGCCAAGTGCCTGCAACAATGTCTCACTAGCAATGAACGAGTCCTCATTTTGATTTTCGGGTGCATGCCCCAAAATCCAAGTGGGAATTTGTTAACTGCCAGATAGATGCCTCTGAAAGGTAATGCTGCTTCCGGAGGCATAAAGACACAACAGAACTTTGGCCACTGTGGCCACAAGAAGATCACCAGGTCCATCAAAGTCGGGCGTCCTATCCATCTACAGGCCATTATGATTCCCCTGCTGTGTTCTATCTGCCTCCGTTAGCTCTTTCTGCAAAGCATCAATTTTCAAAACCTCTCTTCCAGCAAGCTAGGCAAAGAGGTTGGATCTGGAGGAAGAAAGAGGAAGATGTCCAAGTATACTTCTGTTTAGTTTTAATCCCAAGGCAGTCAAGTCAGTTCTGACTTACGGCAAACTCTTCTCTGGGTTTTCTAACTAAAGAATTCCCAAGAAGTAAGGAACAGGTGGTTCACCATTCCCTGCTCCTGGGGACATCCTTGGACTCTCTACCTCTAAAGCTTTCTGGAAAGCAGCCCAATGCAGAATGTTGCACTAGTAATTGGAGCTCAGCGGCCTCAGAGAGGCTCTGCGCGCAGGAAAAGCAAGAACTACTAGCCAGGGAAGTCCCTTGCCTGGCTGAGCGTATAGAGCAGGCCTGCCCAAAGTCCGGCCCGGGGGCCAAATCCGGCCCGTCAGGCTATTCTGAGTGGCCCGTGGCTGGCCGCCCCGCCCCTCCCGCCCCCTCCTTCGCCCCATATTGTTTTTTTTTTAAAAAATCTTCTGCCAACACTGACACCATGGGTGGGGTTGCAAGGGGTCAGTGGGTGGGGCTTATGGGTCAGTTGGGGCTTGCAATGGGGTGGCAGGGCGGGGAGCAACCGGCCCCTAACATAGCCACCAAATCTGTCTACAAAAAGTTTGGGCACGTGGTAACTGTCTAGATAATAACTGGAATAATTAATAAATACCGTTCATCGCATCCTCAAAAGAGCAAGGCTGTGCTGGACTAGGGACTTCCTGCTTCACGTTAACATTCAGGCTCCCGGCTGTTAAGTGAGAAGGAAGATTTGTAAAAGCTCCTCTCCATTACCAGAAAAACAAACAAGCTAGGTGACAATGACTCCTAACTACTGGTTTCTACATCAAATTTGCATATCTCTTGCCCCATGATATTGCATAACCCCAAACCTCTCCCTCCTCGTGGTTAAACCGCAGCCAAAATTGTGCTCATGACCTGGGAGTTCAAGGTTCACTCAGACTTCCATCCTTCCGAGGTGGGTAAAATGAGTGCCCAGCCCTCTGGGGAACATTGTGTATCATGCATAGTTAAACTGTAAATGGCCCAGAGAGTGCTTCAGCCACTATGAGGAGGTATATAAGCAAAACACTTTGCTTTGCTTTTACACTTTGCTCCCAACTGCTCTTTGGGTTTCACAGGACCCTGCCTCATCAAACCACCAGGGCAGGCCCCCCAACGTCACGAGCGCCAAGAGAGAAACGCAAGAAGGGATGCCAGCCAAACATCCCTTGCCTTTCTCTTCTTCTCTTCCTTACCAACTCAGAAACTGAACACAAGAGAGGCAGTGCAAAAGTACCTGCCCAAGCTGACCCCCCCCCCACACACACACATTAGTCTCACTGCTTTTTACATACATGTGTCTGGAGTGTAGGTAAACGGTTGTATGTCATGGGATCTTCCAGCATTGGTCACCACGTATATTCCCACGGAAACAGGAGTTGTTATTTGTTGGTCATGATATGGTGGCACCTTCACGATTAGATGATTCTAAAGCAAGGGGAAAAAAGGGTTCTAAGACCTCACTAACTGGATTCTGAACTGACTTCTGTTGATAACTAGTAACTATCATACTGACAGTGCAGACTAGCCAATCCAAATGAGCATTCAAAGGGCAATGAGAAACAGGCCAAATAGTGCATACTCCAGGCGATATGACGTAAGAATCCGCCTAGGAGTCTCAAGACCAGTGTCTATCCATGAAGGGAGGCAAGGACCGTTTGGCAGGCAACAGAAAACTAGAACAAAACAGGGGAAACCGCCTGGCAGGCGTCTACAGTGGCATTACTCTAGGCTTCCCTCTGGCTTACAAAACAACGGCCATTTCTGGCCATTGAGGCACAGGAACATGCGGTAAAAGGAAGCCCCTTACACTTGCCAGAAGAAGGACTGACCATTTGAAGTATCCTTTTATCCCCAACCCCCTCCCCAACCCCCAACAGTCCTCAGTTTGGGAGACTGACTTGATCCCTCAAGTCATCATTGTCTATAATAGTGGTTTTTAACCTTGAGTGTCAATAAGTTCTTGGACTACAACTCCCAGAAATCCTGGCTGGCACAGCCAGTGTTGAACGCTTCAGTGAGTTTTAGTCCAAACACATCTGGTGACCCAAGGGTTGGGAACCACCGCTCTAGAGCAACGGAACATGCAGGGAACATGATTGGAGGCCGCAAGGACCAACCCGGCCTGAAAGGCAAGGGATTCTTTGGTTTGGAAACCATGCAGAAAGAATAACTCTCTTACAATTCAAGGTAAAGGGGGTGGAGAGAGAAAAATGGACAATAAAGCAGTGAAATAAGAATGAAAGCAACTTGGTCTGTGATGGGTGGTTTGCAAAGCAAACCAGAGCTTCCCATGTAAAAGGCTACCAGTGTCCAGTTATATGCCTGAGGATATTAATTGTCAGTTGCCAGACAAAAAGTTCAGCCACATCAAGACAGCTTGAGAAGCACACTTGGCTTGGGAATAAAATGTTTGCAGCACTCATTCTGAATTTCAAATGTCTGTTTCTTCAGCCTTTCCCTCCCAAACACATTATGAAGAGAAGGGTTCTTTTCATCAACTCTCTCTGACAAGCTTTCAAGAGTGTGCCGGGAACCGTACCCGCAGGATGGAGGGGGAAAAAAGGTTTTACAGCAGCATTTTCCTGCACCTTAAAAAAGCAAATACCTGATGAAACAGCTCCATGTCTATTTCCGCTTCTGCCTTCCAAGAGTTTTCTTCTGCTTGAAAGCAAAAGAGAAGGAAGTTACAGCCTGAGCTCAGGCAAATTCGTTTGATCTCTCTACGGTAAACATAGGAAGAGGAACCAGCCGCCTCCTTTGCTACCCAGAGAAGGCCTTTGGCCGGACTCCAGCCACACCACTCTCCTCTTCTCCCAGCTGAGCGTGTAAAGCTTTGCAACGCACCTGACATATTCTCTTGAAAGATCACTTTTGTTCCCTTCAAAAAGTTTTTGCCAATCAGAAAGACCTCCTCTTCTCCCTTTACTGAACAACTGTGGAGGCTCTTCTTCAGTATCTCAGGCACACCTGCTGGTTGAGCTGCACGTCGGAAGAAAAGAAGAACAGTGGCCTTCGTTGAAAGCATATACATTGGCCTCATTCTCAAAGGTCTTCCTAGTAAGCTAGTCTCTGGGGTGGCACGGCACATGAGAAAACACGGCTTGTGAAGCCTCCATTTAGGCAAAGACCATTCTGTGAAAGCATAGCATGATTCTTGGGGAGCTCGTACATGGCCAGACTCTAGAATAATATGCTTATCATAACTGACATCTCTCAAGCAAGACTGAAATAAGTTGGTATACATTTTTTGTTTTGTAAATAGATTAGTGAAAATCTTCAAAATCATCCAACTGCCATGTACAGTGCTATCCTGACTTAAGAGCGGCTTGAATTAAAGAGCACAAAACTGTTGGCATTTTAATTGCCGCCTTACAAATTTTAGATATTTTAGACATTTTTTTTTTCATTTTTTTATTATTAAACTTATTTTTTCAATTTTTAGATAGGCATTCCAACTTAAGAGTAGTTCGACTTAAGAGCATGCATTCAGAACAGATTAAATCCGTAAGCTGAGGTACCACTGTATAAACATTTTGTATTACAAGGAAACCTTTAAGGTTTCCTTCACAAGGACGGCCATAGCAATCAGTTGGACAAAAACACGCAAATGTTATGAAGGTTTGTTTCGGCAAGTCTTCAAATACAAATACACTCCTCCCTAGGACAGGGGAGGAAAATATTTTATCAGCATCAAAAAATTTTAGCATATTTAGAACAATTCTTTACACTTCAGGCCAGAAGGAGTTGGCTCAAAGCTAGTGATGAGTATAATAAATTCACTCTACAAAAGCAGTTGACTCAAGCTGGAGAAAAGCCTCTTGTATGAGACGAGAAAGAGACATTTTCATCTGCAGAGGTGCCCTATATGTACATCTTGTTCTTACTGTAACAACATGAACGTCTGTGTACACAACTCAGATTTCTCCTCCTGAAACCTTTGCTCCACACTAGCTTGCAATTCCAAAGGCCAAAACAAATCATTCTAGCCCGGCAGTCAGGGGAAGGAAGTCCCAGCCAATAAGCAATAATTCTTTCCACCCTCGGCCAAGAAGAAAGGGACACTTATTTGCTTTTAACTGCTTTCACAGGCTGGCCTGGCAACACAATCAACCGGAACGCCTGCTTAGGACTGCTGCCCACAATGTCATCCCAGGGATAGTTGCCAGGACCCTTTACAGCGATGTAGAGAGTTGGGTGATGCAGCCATAACAAGTGCACATTCTCTACACAAATGCAATATATATACAGGACATCAACACGCTTTCCTTCTCAGACAAAAACAGAAAGACAGCATGCGCCCACTGCCGTTCTGAGAAAAGAATTTACTTCTGATCTGATCTGTCAGAACATTGTCAAAACTCTGTTTACTCACATTTACTGCTTTTGGGCCATGGAAATATGTACAAAGATTCTCAATTTTTCATTTAATATCTGGTTTACCAGGACTGCTCATGGACATTTTAAGTCAGAAACCTCTGCAGCAGGACAGAACTGAGATGCAGAACAGCTTTTTTAAAAAGGCCCAAAGCACTGTAAGTCCCAGAGGGCTGGACTTGGCCACTTACTGCACAAAATCGGCAAGGATGGCGTCTGCAGGGTCAGAGTGGAGCCGTCTTTCCGAGGAATATTGACACGGAACACCAGCCTAGCCCGAGTGCTCTTCTTCTTGGACCCAGCGATACCTATCCGAGCTTCAACGTCCGCATTCCTCAGCTTCAGAATTCCAACACAGTCCACCCTGGCGACGCAAGATTTAAGGGAGTTGGCGTTATCTGGGTCATTTCGATTCTTGTCAATGTACAAATAAGCAGGAAGCATCCTGGGCCTCCAGAAACAACTCAATGTCAACCACAGGCAATGCCCCTTTTTGTACCACTCATAAAAATCACAGACATGAGTGGGACTCCCCACTAACCTGACTCAGACTGACGACGCCGCTTGGATGAGCAGCGAAACGTTTAAATCTCTCAAGAAAAGAAGTCCAGTTGCCATGATTCAACTTCCAGATAAGCTCACCTGGAGGACTGAGAATCTTGACAGATTTATCACAAACATGAGCTAGCTTTCAACCCTGTACGTGACTGAATCAGGGTGGGCACCGCACTACTGTGGATGGTGCAGAATAAAAAATACAACCTTCAAAAAAATAAAGTCCCGATCCGTGTGCCAGGCAAGGAAGTGGTGCCTACTTGGGTGTGCAAGTACCTGCTGGCCATGGCTGCTCCAAGTCTCTATCTTCCCCTCTCCATCTTGTCTTCCTACCTCCTCCCACAACCCTCTTATATCTCCTGGCTTGCCCTCCCCTGCCCTTCCTATACCTGCTTCTCCACCTCTTCACATCCCCATGGGAGACACACACCTTCAGCCATTCTCAACCTCCCCATCACCACCACCACCACCACCCCATGGCTATAAAAACAGTATGAAAGAAACACAGGACAAAATGGACCTTACAAACTGCTGTGTGAAAGAATTGTTTCCGGACTGAGGTCCCCCTTGCAATGTGCCAGGGGGCCTAGCGGGCTATATGGCTCCAAGTGAGAATGGCTTCACTTATCTTGCTATTAAAATATAACCGGCTTTTAATTAAACCGCTGATTCGTTTTTTGGGATGAAGTCAACATCCAGGTTAACAGCTCCAGCAGATGAGATGTACTGAGTCACAGCTTCCAATCATCCAAGCATTTATGCTGGCTGAAAGGAGCTATTGTTCCATCCTTTGGAAGAGACGCAAGCTCCGAGCCAACTCTGAGAGAGGACCTCATCACATAATACTCTCCTAGTTCCAGATCTCAGCTCCGTTAAAAGGGCCTTTTGGGAAAAAAGCGCACCGCTGGCGTCCTGCGGCGAAGCTTGCCACTGTTGACAACTACAGAGTCCGCTCAACCGCTGCCCCCAAACAGTCCCGTGGGCTGAGAAGGCGTATTTTGGCCCACAGCTATCACTCCTCACAACTACTGGATCAAGAGCCCATGGCCCAAAACAATGGGAAGGGAGAGAACTTCCCAGGTCTAAAAAAAGTTACCCATTTTAGTACAAGAAAAAGAAAGGAAGGGGGGAAAATATACGGTGGATCCGTTTGCTAATTAAGCACAGTTTGCTAATTAAGCACAGAAATCCATGAAAATGTTAATCTCGCTCACAGGTTGCTCAGTCACATCTGAAGACAGAGAGGAGCAAGATCGTTTTATGTTAAAACTCCCAGAAAACATGTTGGCTTTTCTGAAGGTTGTAGAGCAAATAAAGTGAACGGTTTCACTCGTGGGAGGAAAAGGCAGACCCACCCAGAGTCATGGGAGGCATAACAGCAATCTCCAGCAGGCCTGTCATCACAAAGCCCCTGTGCCAGCTCAAGCCACACCAAGCTCTAGAGTGCGGGCAGCGTACCAGAAATAGCACAAATATCTTCGCAACTCCCCCAAGGGATCCCCTTTTTCTAGGAACTTCCAAACGTCTGAAGTGAGAAAAATCCCACGTGCTGAATTTTCAAACTGCACCTGCATCAAATCCACAAATGCCAAGGGTGCAAAGAGGCCGCTACTTACGCCAGGGTCATGTTGTTGCCTGGGTCCAAGCCTACTTCAATCACGGTCGTGCCCTCTATATCGACCTCTTTGCAGGGGGTGGTGTTTCGCCCCGTCACTCTGCAGGCCTGATAGAATCCATGGGGCTTCACTCGGCCAGAATCGTTCCCTACAAATACCTGCAAAGTCACAGGCTCGTTGTGCCCTTCCAGCTGGAACCGGAGAGCAGGAAAGCAAGAGTTAACAGGCTGCAACCGCAGGGCAGCATTAATAATTTGCAAACATTACAACAGACCAGACATGTCTTAAGCACTAGCTAGTGTGAGAACCTCATGGTATCATGAAAACTTTCACTTTCTAGGAAAACAAATGTATTGTCAAGAAAACTCGGAACTCTTGTTCATTTTAATATAGATTCTCAAATTGTCCCCCACCCCACCCCACCCCAAATATCTTAACTTTGTTAGTTTTGGTTTTTATCATACATTAACAATGCATCCAGAGGCCTTCAGAAACGGGGGCATTAAAGAGACAACAAAAAGTTCACTGTATATCCTAGTGGCTTAAATGTCACGTGCAACACCTGTATGTGCTTTGAGACTAACCAAGGCACAAAACCACATACAGCAAGAAAGTGTTCAACTGGGTAAGTGACACATGGCATTCTCTAGGCACATCACAAAGGTAGAGGCATGCCTCCTTCCACCTCAAGAGTTAAAATCAATAATATTGCTGCTGATTGGTTTAGATTCCAGGGAGCCACTTCCAGCTTAGGGCTCCATCCATTTTCAGCCCTGCCTTGACGTGTTCTTTTTTTACCTTTTCTCAGAGGCTCTGATCTTCACTGGCACATCACCCCTGCCTGGCCTCTGACAAACAGCCTCGTACATAGTGCTCTGTGTACTTCTAGAACATTAGGAGCCGAGAGCAGTCCCCGTTCTATATTTACACATCCTTCACCAGTAACAAAGGCTCCCCTGTATGAAAGCAAGAAACACCCACTTCTTTGCTTTCCAAACAACAAAATAGCCACATCCCTGAGAAATATGGGACTGTATACACAAAATCTAATTTAGGACTTTTTAAAACGTAGATGGACAAGATCGGTATTGAAAAACATCATGTGGTCCAGGGCAGCAGTCTGCTGCTGCAAGGGAAAACCATGAAGCCTGGGAGACCAATATCTCTGTGTTCCTGCTGAGGGCTCAGGACCTGGCAGGCAGCAAGAGTTAAGATGACTGCTCCTTCTTTCCAAACAGTAGCCATCTTTTGGTTCTCCCCCTCCCAGCATACCTGCACCGTGGGGAATCCTTGCTGCGTTCGGTCCTTCACGGAGCCCCGGCTGCCCTCAGTTAGGTAGCGAGCTCTGTGCTGAGTCTCTGGCTGCACCACTATCTTCAGTTCCTTGCCCTCACTTCGGCTTGGGTACTGACCACATAACATGGGACTCTTCTTCGCTCCGGTTGTTTTAGGGGCTTCGGATGTTCTGGGTGTCAAAGCAGACCAGTTAGCATGTTACGGGAAGTTTCTTTCAAAACTGGGTGAAGCCTGGCCAGGGGACAGAGGGGACCGAAGAGACACACAGACCCCATCTTCCTCTAAATTACAGACCAAACTACAGACAGGGAAAAAGAGATAGGAGAAAATATGTCCTTGTACTATCCTCGCTGCAGGAATTAGATCACTCTGAAATTAAAGAATGTAACTCAAAGCCTAAGACCTTTTAAACTCAATTTACTTCACAGTGTAGAAACAACACTACACTGATGTCTAGTCATCAATACCTGCACAAACCTAGTTAACTGGCATGAGATACTCTGTTGCAATTGTCTGCTTTGTGCTTCCTCCCTTGTGACCATTTTGAACAGATTGTTATTAGATGCTAATTCTGTAAATACATGCATGCTGCTGAGCAGAAATCACACAGTGCATGGAATATTAAACCTTCTGTCATTTAAGCACAGCATGAATTATGAAGCTCTGCAGTTAGAGCCTCGTGGCATAGTGGCTATAAGCCTATACTGCAGGTAAAACTGTGCTCACAACCTGGGGTTCAATCCCAGGTAGCAGGCTCATGGCTTCCATCCTTCCGAGGAGGTCAGTAAAATGAGTACCCAGCTTACTGGGGGTGGGGGGGGGGGAGATGTGTAGCTTGCATGCTGTAATTAAAAAACTGTAACCCGCCCAGAGACTATTGGAAGTGGTATGGGGCGGTATACAAGCAGAACACTTTGCTTTGCTTTGCTTTTTAGGCAAAAAAAACTAGTGAGTTCATTTTAGACTACCGTACCACAATGCCTTCTAATGGTTAGAATGCTTGTGACAAAATTCTCTCTATCATAGAAAGCTGGCCCATATACCGCACCCCACGGCTGCTGGACATCACTTATTTTTGCTGTGGATACATTTATGGCAGTGTACATTTTTCCTTCAGATGGAAGTGGTTCAAATTCAAACCTACGTGGAATGAATCACCGAACGATTTCAAGGCAAGATGACCACTCTGTGTCGCATCCAACATAAATCATTAGTTTTTATTCTCAAGGCAGCTTCACAGCTGCTTTACCTCTGGCCTTTCAGAGGCTCAGTTTAACAGACACCAGATGGTGACGGATCAGGCCACTGATAGATTTCATGTCTATCTCCAGCAGCAGGAACATGCTCCAGACTGCCTTGTTAACAAATACCCAGAGGAAAGACTGCCTGAAATCGCTGGTGTGTGAGGATACGTCAAATCTTCACAGATTTCAGGATCATTTTGTTTCTGCTTCGACCCATAAAAACATTCCTCTACTTGCCTGAACCACTGAAGGCCCTACCCTTCTAGCTGGTCCCCCATCAACTACATACACAGATTCATAAAGGTCAGAACACGGCTGTGCAGCCCAATGCAAACCGGCTCTGCATATTTGTAAATGGAATAAAAATGATAACCTCCTGAACACGATCACTTGGCAGGCAAGGCATATTCTGTGTTGAGCTGTTCCACAAATAAGAGACAACTGTCTTGTCACATTTAACTAAAGTAGCAGCTGTAGAAGGCATCTAAAAGATGCTTAGGAAGTCCTTGTATTTGAGGATATAGTTCGAGAAAAACACCTTGTGAACTTCATGGGGCATCATGTGTGCATGGTTAAGGATGTGACTACGCAACACAGAGGTTAAGAATCAATACTTCATAATTTCCCCTTCTTCATGGCATATACAAGTTTTAACATTTACACCTACTTGAGAAGCATACATAATTTATTTTTCACCTTGGAAAAGTAAGTGGCCCCTTGCCATACCAACAGACTGCTACGTTCTCCTTTTCTTCCCACTTCCCAAGTGTGCAAGGCCCGGGACTGTGAACACACACTACATTAAGATCTAATATTTAACACCATCTCAAGGAAATCAGATAGATATACTCTGAAGTCAAGCACCATGCTTTCAATAGCCAAAGGCTCTCATTACAACAGTGGCGTATCCTTTACCTTCCGTGATGGCTGCACTTCCACCATGTTATTCATTCATCCATTGGCTGGGTACAAAAAGTCCACTGCGCCCTATGCTGCTGACAGAAAATCCAGGTTCAAGCCTTTACTTGGCCATGATGCTCACAGGGTAGCCTGTGGGCAAATTCACCACTTCCCTAACAGCCAGACTGCTCCCTAATATTATCCAACACTAGAGTATTTGTATCCCATAACACAGAAGCCACACATCCTGTATATGGCAGAAGGGTATGTATATGGTTTTAGCCAGCAGTCCTATGCACTTATACCTAATAGTAGCTGCACTGTGAGTTCAATGGAGTTACTTTTGAGTAGACATATATAGGATTATACCATTAGGCCTTCAGAAAAAAACTTGCTGCTTTATGGACTGTAAGTCTCATCTTGCCTGTCTGTCTTACTCTGTGTACAAATCTGACAATGCTTTTCAATTTTGAAATCTGTAGGATAAAGCATGGACATTTTCTATTATTCTTATGTTCCCCAGCTTTTATAAGCTCTGCAGGGGAGAACTGTTAACACAAGACTGCAGCTCATGTGGCATAGAAAAGCCTGTCCAATCGTATCTCCAAAATACTCTTTGGCAGCATTTTTTTAAACACACACACACACTACAGAGTTTCTTTGAACTCTAATTTATCAAAGCAATATTTTAAGTATGGAACTGGAACATCACAGGGAAAACAAATTAAAATTTTCACATGAGAAGTTTTTTTCTGGGCCATCAGTTTAATATTCACCAACTCAAGCTTAAGTCTGAGAATATAATACAAAAACATACAGAATGTAAAATAAGCCCTCTGTATGGTTACAGGCCACAAGAACAGATACTACTGTAAAAACTGACAATTGCTTGGGTCCAAAGATTCCTTTCTATGAGCAGAGAGCACTTTGAATCTGTACATATGCAAGGGCAGGAAAACAGCACTGATTTTTCAGGCAACTGCCAATCCCATGATGCTCAGATGCTTAAGATCTACGAGGGTGCAGAAGGATGGTAAAGAAACCAGCCAAGCACACACATCTCTAGGGACAGAAGTGCCTTCCATTCACACAGTGGATTCTTTGGGCCCAAACCACTGTATCTAAACAGAGGTGTCAAGAGCATGAAGTGGAAAAAGAGGAGAAACTACCACCCAGGCATGACCACAGACGACACACGCACACCTGAGAAGCACACAGCAAAACAGAACTGGAGATTTATTTCTGAAAAATCAAATACAGAAGTGACATGAAACACACATTTGGATCAGTGTATCTTAACAGTGTTAATGTGAAGTGTTAATATAATAGATCAAAATCGTCTGTCTTTAATTGATAGACAGGGAAACAGAAGCTGGTGAAGTGCAGACTTAGATCCTCACAAACAGTTTTGTATGATATTGTTGAGAAAGCCATGGGACAGCTGATCACAGTTTCAGGGATTAGGTATCAAACAAACCTTTACTTATAAGCTTCCCATCCACTAATTAAGTTCCACAGGGAAGTGACTGAAGACTGCTCCAGAACTGACTGTTTCAATGGCTGCTAAATCAGCCTAGGAATTATTTGTAGTGCTACAAGTGTGCATTCTGTGTTTTAACATACAAAGCCACTTAACTTGGCTTCACTTGGCTTCACATATAAGCTCTTCTTTATTTCTGAGTGAGAACCTGAGCTGAACTCAAGGAGGGGGGGGAATCAAGGTAACATTTTTAGTTTTTGATTTTTAAATACACAGTATATCTATATCTATATACACATGGTGATAGAACATAAAGGCGGATACCAACCCATTTCCTGCTTTCAGGTTGCCTTTGTTGTCCGTGCTGAGCTGAGAGAGGACATAATGAGGCGCTTTAGCACTGTCAGCATCAAAGATATCCATGGTTGACTCTTCACAATCTCGCCGTTTGATCCCCGGCCTTTGCTTCGGGTTGCGTTTGCGTGATTTACGTGGCACCTCTGTGTTATCATTGTAGGAACTGGTGCTCATGTTACTGAAGTTGGAGGGGGATCCCTCCATCCACATGCTGCAGCTGTGCTCAGATTCCAATCCGCACCCCTCATCCTGGCAGGACATCTGGCTGGTGTCCAGCAGATCCTCCGGCGGTGGTGAGATGGACAGGACCGTGTGCCTCTTTGGGGTGGGCTGCTGCTGCTGCTGCTGCTGCTGGCCTGTGTTATTGGTTAACTGCTTGTCACTTACCCCTCGGTTACTTACCCCCATGGCTGAGGAGCAGCTCTCCACTTGCATAGCTTTGCTGTCAGTGACTGAGGTAGAGTAAATGGTGGGGCTGGAAGAGGTGGTAAAGGAGCTGCAAGCACCGCCCATGGAGGAAGAGGAGGGAGCTGAAGAAGCATCTGCGGTGTACAATTCAGAAGTAAATACAGGGTACATGATCCCAACTGTGTTGGCTATAGCAGTCCCTTTGAAATCATGTGATTGGTGAACTGGTTTTTGTTCTCTCTTTCTCCCCCAAATGAATATTTTAGAATTTGACTTGTTTTGGAACACTTCAAGCCATATAAGCCTTAAGCGACACAGCGGTGTTCAGAAAAAGTGTCCAAATGGTAAACTTTTCGTTTTTGCACATGTGGCAATTAGACTTAAAATTCCCCTTTAATTCTTGTTATGGCTGTAAGCAAATACGGGCACTTTCATTGCCTCAGTTGGAACGCATGTTTAAGCCATTTTTTTTTAAATGATAGAGCCCCCCAATGCAAGAGAGATATTTTATATTTAGGCCACATTCAATGCCAATCAATTAGCATCTTTTTTTTTCTTTTTTCTTTTTGTTGGGAAAACGTTGGGACTTTGCTTAGCCACAAAGTATTAAAATAAGTTTCTAACCTATGAAGCAGAGAACTACAGGTCATTTTTAATGCAGACACTCCCTGCTTCAGAGGCAAATCCTGGAATAAAAATATGAGAAAATAAATGAGAAGAGAGCTGCTGGTTATTCCAGATTATCAATGATTAAATGAGAAATGAAATATAAAAAAATACTTGCAACAAAATGGAACTGGTAGCAATCGCTGTTTATGGCTTTTGGGAAAACAAATCAGCTAAGATTTCAAATAGGAGGGGCGTGTTAGGAGATGAAAGTTAAGATCGTGAAAGAGTCAGGATCAGGTCACCTCCTTAAGGTTTACTGGGCTCAATCCTGTAAAAAAAAGTAAGATCGGCAGCAGGGCTGACCATGCCGGAAGAGCTCTGCATCTTAAAAAGAGAAAATGTTTCCTAGAAACTGCAGCTAAATAACTCTGCCAGAAAATGGACTGGGCTGGCCCACACTTTAGTCAAGTCCTAAAATCCATTTAAGACTTCAACTGTCCGCAGGGCTTCTTAAAAGCAGAGCCCTTAAAAGTTGTTCTTAGGCTTTGCTCCTGAATTGCTTTCCTGACCTCAAAGTAAATCCTTTGAGTTAAGTTGAATGTGGGTGGCAGTTCTATGCATGTGCTTCAGAATAATTCTGAATCCAGATTTTTAAAAAGTCAATTTATCCCAGAGCAACCATTAAGCTGGCAGCAAGGGAGCAAAAATAACCAACACTTCTGATAGGTATAGATGTGAAGGCTTCTGAAACTGAAGTGAAACTGGAATAGCATAAACTAATTATTTTGACAATTTAAGATCATCATGGATGTTCTGCTTTTAAATTACAATGAACAGACTAGCATGTGGTATGTTCAGCATGTGGTATCTTCAAGTACAGGATAATAACCACACACTAATATTTGAACTAAGTGAAAATGTCAGCCTTGCATTAAGAGTCTTTGAAATACATATCATGAGCAAAACAGATCAATTTTCTGTTCAGAGTCAGATAGGGGAAGAAAATTTATCTATTGAACAACAATCCCTCGGAGACTCCCCACCCCACCCCCACAGACAATATCTGGAACAATCTGGACCCACTGACTGATACCAGTTCCATTTTCCAGCTTGTTTCTTGGCAAGTGTAGTGGCTGAAACTGGAAGGTTCAGTCACATAAAACTGCATTTAAATTAAAAAAAAAACATTTTTTTCAAATCCTTTACATCATGCATTAATGCAGTGCTTTCCTTACAAAGATGTAAAATTTGCTAAATTTTGTGACAATTGTTGCTGATTTGCAGCCACTTTGTGTTAGGATGGGTTACTACTGGACATTGGTTTCAAGTTTATCCTGTGTTGAAACAGCACTAGCTTCTGTTTATTTATTTTTAAGCACTCGCTCCCTAAACCCAGAAAGACAAGGATGCAGCTCTCACACATCCAATGTGCTGCATGCATAGCGAGCGGAAAGAACGGCATGCAGGAAGAGTGCGACCATCTTGCGTTGTGCAGATATTCCTTCCCCCACACCCAAAGGGCACCCATGCAGAATGCAACCATCTTTGGATTTCTGCCCGAGACAAAAAATGATTGTACAAGGGACAGGCAAGCAGGACCACCACGGCTGCCTCATCTGTGAAGACCAGCCCACTACTCTGGCACATGTCACCGGGCCACCACTGGAATAGAAGATCCCATGTGCCTACCTAAAATAAAAGAGTTTATCATTTTCATAGCTGTCTACATGGAGGCAGTTCTGTCAAGCAGGCTAAATCCCTTAGAGAAGGGGTTCATGTGAAACAGCAACCTTACCAAGAAAGTCAAACAGAAGCATAACACTAAAGGTGGGAATCATATGTTTCAAAGAAACAGAAAGCTTCTTATGCAGGGGTTCCTCTCCATTGATACTTCTTTCTGATAAGTTTTAGGAATGAAGTTGCTGCCCACCATCAGTCCTTGAACTTTTAGACGACCAGTTCACAGCATCAGTCACACATGGTGCAACTAATGGAAATAAGAATCAGTGAAACAACTGTTTGGTTTACTTTATAACAGCCGTGCCAAGCTGTAACTAAAAGCCTCAAGGGCTTTTTAAAAATAAGCAAGTTTAGTCACACCAGTTCAGAGGACTCAATTTTATGACCACACATATTAATCGGGTATAACCTAGGGCTAACACCCTATTTCCTATCCGAAGCTGATTTCATAATTTTGAAAGTGAATAAGACTCAGAAAAAGATCAGTGCATTGTGTTACTGAAACTATGAAGTGTGATAAATAGTGATTTCTACTCTTCCTACATTTGAGTGCAATGGGGACTCAATATAATTTGAAGAATTTAAAGCCCAACGAACAAGTGCCTGACTGAATACTCCATAATGATGTAGTCCTGATAAAATGTGAAAACAAAAGCGTCTTCAATTGATCCCAAGTTAGGATATGTCAGTTTTTTCCTCCAACCACTGGCCCATTTAAAATGTATACCCAAGTCAAGAAGAAATCAGTTTGATTTAGAAAGCTGATCTAGACCTCTACTTCAGTCTAGATCTTTTTATTTTAAACATCCCTTTGACTATTAGGGTAGAGGTCCACTTTCTAGGACTCAAGAGAGATAGCTCAATAAGCACAAACTCAATGCTCGGGGAGGGTTGGATATTTTTACTATGTTTTGTAAAATACAGAATTACATACTAACAGGAATAATTTACATCTTTAAGCCATTGTAAAATTACAGTCACATGCCAAGTATGTATTTGACAGTCTCCAAGGACATGGCAAAAGTACACAGCAGCATCTGTGCAAGTCATTTCATAATGCAACTCATCCAAGATGGAAGAAGCAAACATCACAATGGAAGCTAAAAAAAACCTCAAGCTCCAGCACCATCAATTTCCAATACCAAAATATAACACATAGGTTCAAGAACACTGAGCAAGCTCCCGTGGCTTGACTCACACTGCCCAAGTTTTTAATTACCTTTGGTTCTGTTTTAGACAAAGCACAGCATAGCAGAACACAAAGAGAGGGCCAATCATTTACTCTATGCCACAGTGTGAGAGAGAATTCATCTCAGTTGGCAATGACCCCTGCTCATACACACACTCGCTGCCTTCCAGCCACTAGCAGCTTTTAACCTAAATACTCATTTTGTTTTAACAGCAACGAAGCCGAGATGAATAACGCTCCTCTGAATAAGGATCAGGAACTTGAGAAGTCAGCTTGGCAAAGAGGTGAGGAGCTGCTGACTGAATTTCTTACCATGTTGAGAAACTTAAGACTGTAATATTTTAAGCCCTTTTAAGTTATCTGTGGTCCCTCAGTTCACTGCAAGACACAAGGGGATAAGGCTACCTGTAGACAGTGTATAAATTACCCCTGAGCATTCTCTCTCTCTCAAAGTCCTCCAGGACCACAAGGCTTTGCAAGAGGATTGAAGTACCAGCTTAGACATGAGAAAGTAACTGGCAGGTACTTTGAAATGCAAGCCGCCGCCACTACCACCCCCACAAAGAGGAGAATGCAAGAGAGCAAAAGACAATGCTTGGCATTTTACTTTTGGAGCCACCTCTTTGCAAGTGGCTGTTATGCAAAAGCAGCCAGTGGCAGAACTTAGAGCAACCCAAGGTCGTCTGCACCACTGGCCTGCTATCTGCCACTCACGAAACAGAATGAGAGGGATGAACACGGAACAAACAGGAGTGAATAACTGGGATGTCTGACACGACCCAGTCCTCAGAGACTATCCCTGTATAACTGTCAATTAGCCCCTGCATTAGCTTCTCTTGGCTGCCAGAACTTCCAAACAGAAGTGCGGGTTAATTTGCAAACCTAATGAACACAGAGGAGACACAGCTTTGGAGTTAGGTCAGATGAACATGAATCTTGTGTTGTCAAAGGCAGACGTATGAACCAGGAGGTACAAAGTGGCTGCAAACCGGCTTCCAACACTTTCCACGCCAACTTTGGCTTTCTACTGTACTTTTCTTCAGCTTTGTTTACTGTTATCAAGTTAAAAACTTTGTAAGAGTTTACCTTCAGTCAATTCTATTTATAAACAAACAAAACAAAAAGAAAGGAAAGAGACTTATGAAGAAGTCTGAAAACGAGACCGACCTATACCCTGGGTGAGATTGGATGGGTTAAGTGTCTCTGGCACTATTTGTCTTCACTATTGACAGACACTGTCACACAACCCACCACACGATGCCTGCCTCTGAATGGCGGAGCTAGAATGCAAGTTAAGTGTATTAATAGAGAAAACAACTAGCATCCCAGCAAATATCATCAAAAGCAATCCCGTTTACTTTAAAAGTTCAAGGCAAATTTAAAATAGTTTGCTTACTTCCATTAACCCCCCAAAAAACTTAATATTCCCCTTCAAAACCATGCATTAAAACAAGTAGCATTGAACAGAATAAGCACAGGATTCAGTCTGCTTTGACAGACAGAAAAATCATCACTCAGTACTCTTGTTCACAGGTGCACAAGTGGTCACTTCTTACCTGGAATTTTTTTTGGAGTGGTGGTGGTTCATGTTCATCCTAAGGTTTAATAATACTCAAGAGGGCCAACTAGATATAACCAACCAGCAAGCTTGAACCTGGGGCCCTCGCTCTTATTATATTTGCCAACAACACTAGGAACAGATGCACCTCAATTGACTGGATGAAAAACTTTTACAAATTGCTTTTCTCAGTGTGGTGAATTTCATGACAGGCATATACAGTATGGGTAAAGTTGGACCAGCATTCCAGGGCAGCAAAAACACTTCCAAGCAGATTTACTTTCATTGAATGTTACGGGGAGAAAATGGGAGGGAGATGTAACATCTCACCTGACAACTGAGTGCAAATGCTGTACAATTTAGGGAACATGCCTCAGTGCAGTGTGTAGAATTTGACAAAATGCACATTTGTTCAGGGAGATAAAAAGCCTTTCCTAGAAGAGTTGATGCCACACAAGATAAGCTATTTAGGAACTGCCCTGTGTTCTTCCAGAATTACCGGAGTGCATGTCAAGTCAATTCTGACTTATGGCAAACATTCAAAGGGCTTTCTGGATACAGAATGCTCAAAAATAATTTTCCAGTTCACTGGGAGTGCTCTTGGATTGTGTAATTTGCTCAAGGCCACACAGGCTGGCTCTTCTCCTACAAGGCACATGGGGGAATCCAACTCTCCGTCTCTCACTCTGCACTGTACTCAGCTATCCAGATCAAGAGGAGCTTAGGACAAAGGATACTGCTTGAAGCACACCGTTGGATCAGGCCTCAGGACTCGAGGGAACACACCAACATGCAAAAATAGCCTTTCTCTCCAGGAACTAGACTGCAGTATTTCTCATACTCCATTCGTAATCAACTACTGGTGTTCTCAAACACAAGATAAGTCATTAGAGCAGGGGTGTCCAAACTTCGGCCCTCCAGATGTTTTGGACCACAACTCCCAGAATTCCAAGCCTAGATTGCCAATGACAAAGGACTGTGGGAGTTGTGGTCCAAAACATCTGGAGGGCCGAAGCCTGGACACCACTGCATTAGAGAAAAATGTTTTTTCCCCATGATATGTAAGAATGTTTCTAAGCCATTAAGTACCAAAATGCAATCTGGTATGCACTTTACTGGTATACACTATAATTATAATTATAGTGTAAGTATTGCTATTATTCTGTTCTAACCTCTCCTCTGGAGTATAACTGTGTCATGCAGGCTGTACCTCAGGTCTCTTAACTATACTGAAAGAGATACTTTTTAGTTCTTACAAATTTAATCCACAGCAGGCAGAGCAATTTTTTGCTAAACTACCAGAACAAAATGGCCAATGAAAAAACTACTTACCCCTAAAGATTATTTTTACATACAGATGAAAGATCTAAAGGCACTTATAACTCAATGATTTCAATGTTCCTGCTCTGAGCCTGGATCCAAATCAGTTCTATCTGTTCTCATAATCATTCAGTGTCACCTATCCACTTTGGGAGGGCACAACCTTGAAAAGCAGCCAGAAATACTTTTCAGACTCTTCATGGTAGTGCTTCTCCAACCCTGCTTGATTACAACAGTTTGCATTGCTAGGAACATTGCTGAGAAACATTCCAGTTACAGAGCATTTGCACTTTTGGGCAAGGGACATTTAGAGCAGATGGATTGCGTGTAAAGGGCAAGCACTCCAGGTACACACACTGGTAGTAGAAAGGACATCTGGCTTCAAGGCAGAAGCAATTCTTAGTTTTTAACTATGTAGAAAAGTTTCATAAAGTAGCTATTCTGAAAATTCAAGATTGTTGGTTGGTTGATCCATGAAGAAATGGCCTCATATTTGGACTGATGAATATGAAACACCCATTTTGTTTCAAAACAAGCAAATGTGCTTTTGGAAGGCCAATTACCAAGACCCAGATGTAAAATGGCTAAGGCTGCTTTGCAAACGCAAAGCCAAACAGAACTAGCCGTCTGTTCCTGCAGGCCCTCATACCTGAAAACAGCCAATCCCATTCCTCCAGAAATCTGAAGTTAACTGCAGCAAATCTTTATGTAACCTGTTTATGTGTCCCAGAACCTCAGATCAAAGCAATGAAAGAAAAACCTGGGGCACTCTGATTTGCAGCCAGACACTGTGTCACCCTGTGGCTAGGGAAGCAGAGAACAAATGAAGTTAAGTCTTAAATAAGGAAACTATTTTTCATCAGCCTCACTTCTTAAATCTAGTCATTGGCACCAACTGAGGCACCCGCAGAGAGCTTAAATAAAGGAGAAGAAGTTTTATATGTAGCTAAAATAGAGAATGCTTCCTTCATTCTTTGTAAAAGGAAATTGCAAATAGAATTTTAAATGATTGCAGAAAGTGGCAAACACGAATTCCTGCAATTGCTTTTTAAAAATCTGCCACATCAGGATGAATAACAAATGTAGGTAAACTGATAAAAAAGACTGGCATTTAGGACATAAAAGAATGAGTCCCTCACAACTTAGGATGACTGAAGGTCACCTCCCTTCACTGCCAGAGGACAATACGGCTGACTGGAACCTTGCCTTGACCACCAAGTAGAAGAATTCTAATGTATGAAGAGTCACTTCTGTCCCCAAAGCCCCACTCCCTCCATTTGGCCATATTTTTGGGCCACTGGGAGATAGATTCCTACAGAAATCAAGGCCAGGCATGACAGGCTCTATGCAGAGGGGCATGAACCTGTCCAGACCACCTGCAATTAGTGTGGATGTTCACTGGTACTTGTCTTTATGTACGAGTCACAGAAGCTGGAAGACCTGCACTACTTTCTTTTTTAAAAAAATCTCCAGCACCCCCTCTGTTATCCAGTGTTCAGACACCTAAGTAAGTTAAACTATAATGGTGGTCTGGCTACTTTGCTTTAAATAAAGATAAGTGTTATCAAAAGTGGCATTTTCGACCACATTTGGAAATGGGAATTTCTCTTTGGAAGGAGGATAGGTCCTTTGAGGAAAAGCCTAGTGAAGTTATAAGATAACTCAAGGCTGCATCAAAACTGTGTCTTACATTTTCAAGTGGAGATTCAGCTCCTTCCATGGCAGGGAGAAAGGTCCAATCTGTAGCTATGACTATTGATCAAACCCAAATTCTAAGCTTAAGAATCCTAATGACAGATCAAGAATACCAAGAAGGGATGTACCATCCAATTGGCATTTCTATGAGCAGGTTCTGTGAGTTTTATGCTTAGTAAGCTATCCCCTAGGACAGTGGTTCTCAACCTGTGGGTCCCCAGATGTTCCTGGACTGCAACTCCCAGAAGTCCCTTCTAGCACAGCGAGTGGAGGAGGCTTCTGGGAGTTGCAGTCCAGGAACATCTGGGGACCAACAGGTTGAGAACCACTGCCCTAGGACACCCAGTAAGCCTCCATGTATCATCCCTGTGTCTTTTCTGAATGGCTTCTGTCCCAGTCACCTTCTTCTCAACTCTAAATGAACCATTTATCTTACCTTGGTCCAACCAGGCTTTGACTTCAGGGCCACCTAGCTGATCTTGTTCCTATAGCCACAAAGGATAGCTTCTTTTTAATCTCTTTTTTAAATGTTTGGCATTAATAAAATTACAAGCCAAACCATTGGGATGCGTAGAAATCGAGATAAGCACTCTTCCTTTATCAATGCCTTGTTCATTAAATTTCATCTGTACTTGTCTTGGCTCACTTAGTTTTTAATCTTACTTTTACAGACAATAACTGTGATAAAAATATTAACTACTGTACTCAGAATATTCCGTATCATACTCAGAAACTGACTTTATCAACTGTCTACTAAATCAATTCCTTTGGAGACAGGAATGTTTTATTCTACTTAAGATGTCAAAACAATATTTCATCTCTATTATGCTGGAGAGGCTAGACTAGAGTATTCTTTATGAAGAAATGAAAATCTTTATGATTCAAATGAATGGCTTCTATTATGAACATAATTGTGATATACTTCATGTTACTTTTCTTTGAGATAAACTGTTCTGTTCAGTTTCTGAAAGGAAATGGATTGTCCATCAGATAAAAGAAGCACAGAAAACAGACACTTAGTTCTCCTCATTGAGACCTTCACATGCTTGAACATGATGTCAAAACATATGACCAAAAGTTAGATTTGCAGATTTAAGGTGCTAGATATAAAAGGTCTTGCAGTGGTTGTTCTCTTTGGACCAAATTAACATTGAATTGTAAAAAGAAACTCCACTGAGTAATTTGTAACATAAATATATTTGCTATAATTACCAATCTTTTCTAAAATATAAATAAATCCACATATTCCAATATAAGCAGTTTTCAGATCTATGAGCATTGAGCAGTGCTGTAAAGTTTCTACTCAAGGTTTTAAAACAGTACTTTCAAACCAAGGAGCACATTTTGCTGGAGAAGATTGTGTTGAAGGGTGAAGCACTGCACAAGTGCCATAACTCACCACATTCTGCCAACAGCTACTTGGGTATCTGACGTCCTACTGCAAAGGACATGTAATGTATTCCTGGAATGAGTCAACCCAGGAAACTTATGGAACACTTTATAACAAGAATATCCTAGATGGGGCTATTCTCGATATAAAGCCAAGGCTATCAAGAGATTCAGAGATGAATCCCTTGTGCCAGGCTTGTCGTCCCTTAGTAACACAACAGCCAGGTTATCTGCAAGTTGAGTTATGACAGCTGGACTTTTCTTGTGAGACTGAAATGTTTCACGACTCATCCAAGTAGCCTTGTCAAAAAAACAACCAGGTGTCTCCCCTCTAAATTAAGGGAGAGGGAGGGGACCCCCTCAAAGGGTATTGCTTTAGCTTGTTACTAAATAAGTAACAAGATTTCTAATTTAATCATATTAACTTTGGGGACAAATTCTTTCAGTTCACACTTAAATTTAGCGAGTATCAAGTGTTCTGTGACACATCATGCCAGCACCTAACAGACCAAACTACAAGTAACAGAAATTATTCCAGAGCAAGGTGGGAGGCACACATATTTCTGGCCTGACAAGCCAGAAACTCAAAACAACTTCGCCAATTTTACATTCTGCTCAAGCTTGCAAACTGGCAAATCCTAAATTACCATATCCAAAATATTTAAATACTTCAGAAACTAAGTAACATCCCTGGGGCAAAAAAAAAAAAAAGGAATGTACAATAAAATTTCATCTACCTCTAGCCTCTCTTCTGATTTTTTTTCCAGACTACACACTTTTCCAGCACTGCTCATGTTGGCAACATTATCGATATGCATTAAGTGCTTAATCTGACCCAATGGAAGTACTTACCAGCAGCAACTACACCCGGAGGGGGCGAACCTGCCTCACCACCACTTGTTTGACTCATGGATGCTACAGAGAGTTCTCTGGAAGGTGGCAACTGGAGCTCCTTAGGGAGAAGGTCATAGACAGATTCTAAAAAATAAAATAAAATAAAATAAAATAAAAAGATGTCTAGGCCATATGTGCTTTCATATTTTAGTAATGTACACTATTGGTCAGGAAAACAGAATTGACAAAAGACAAGCAACGTTTGTGCCCCTCCAGGTCTTCTGAGTTGCAGACCATAGCTCTAACCACCATAGCACAATGGCAGTCATATAAGCAGTAAGCATGTTTAAAATGGTTCTCAGGACGTGCACACACCCCAAAATATTATTTCAATGTTTTCTCTGATAACAAGATCCAGTTTACAATACAATCTTACACAGATGTTTTTGGACATTGGAGCAAAGGGTGCTTGTTTTGTTAAAAGATACTCATGACTGTAGAATTGAGAAACTGTTAAACTATGTTTCAAAACTAACAAGCACAAGGACTAACTCCAGCTGCTTTGTCATCCCTAAATGCAGGCTGCTTCCCTCTTGTTGTGTTCATGATTGCCAAAGCAGGAGTTAACTACATCTCCCTCTTTGAAAGAGACCACAGAGCTCCCACTCCATTGTTCAATTTCACTCAGAAGACTGCATTTCCTCTTAGGACACCACTGCCTTAGGCCACCTAAAGTCTTCTTCTGAACTGTGAACCACTTCTAACAGGCTTGAAAACAGAAGCAAAATTTCAGTGTTTCAGCCAAGCTAACATTGGCATCTGGGGCTTTGCCATTAAAGCATATAGCAGCGAAACCATTTTCACTTATACTAACAAACCACAAGCAGCATCCACCCCTACCCCATAAATCTATCAGCATTCCCATTCCACTAGAGTTATGAAGAGTATGTTATTTCCACATGTTTAATTCTATGCCTCATGACCAGGTTATTTGATAAATTAATGTATTCTGAAAAAATACAGTTGGTACAATTGAAACAAAGAATGGAAATAAAATGAAAGGAACAGCAGAAGCAGAAACTACAATCCAGAACATCGCTAATGAAAAAGATAAGAAGTAACAGCCAAAATGCAATTAATTCTGTGTCTTACCCATGGTGTACTAACCCATTAACCCACCTGCTACTTTTTGAATCCTTCTTGTATCTCTGGGATGTACTAGAAACTAGAAAGCCAGTTAGCCATTCTAATGGGGCCTTCAGCTACAGAACACACGGGGGGGGGAATCAAAATGAAGAGATTTTAGCTACTGAAAATCCTACTTAAGCCTTCCTATGCTCTCAAAAAAAGACAATACACCAGACTTTCCATCACTGATAAAAGCGCTGGGGTAAAGAAGAGGCCAAAATTCTCAGAAAGCTTAAGCCCTTGCCAGATTCCATGATGTATGCTTCTCGGCACATGTCCCTATAAATAGCATTCACTACTACTTAAGCACTTGCCAGATTATAGACTCCTACCCTGTAGTAAACACATCCAACATCAGCAAGTTTGTCAGTGTCACTTTCCTCATATGCCGAGATTTTTGGCTGGCATTTGATGACCAAGGAAAGGGTACAATATATGCATGTGTGGCTTTACTGTTTATCTTTAAAGGTACACAGAAAATGAACAGTGCAGTTAATGAGAGGCCCTTTAGAAACAGAGAGTGCTGCATGTTTTGCAATTAAGTATCAAAATAAATCAAGCTTCAACTGTCTAAAAACTGGAACAGCATTTGTTGTCTTACAACAGCATCCTGCAGGCAGTTAGCATTTTAATGAGATACACAGCCAGTTTACTGTTGTTGTTTTTAAAAAACTGCACTGCAAAAAGTATGGTCTACTCTAACTCTGTTTCAAGCATGGTTCTACCACTGTTCATACAACAGGGAATCCAGCAACACTCTGTGCAAATGTCAAGACCCTCTGCTTCCAATGGGGCAATCTCCGACCTCTGCAGCTCCAAGCCAGAGATTGCCACAGCAAGTGTGGAATGCTGCAAGAGAAATTTGGACAACCACGTGGCAGGTATCCTTTGGCTTATATTCCTGCATAGAGCAGGTGGTTGGACTTGACACAGCCTTGTAGGCCTCTTCCATCATCACTATTCTATGACTTCCAGGCCCTTTACTCTCCATTGAATTAACACACGATATACTCACTATTACAAAGTCAACTAGGAGACTAAAGTTGTTAAAAGTACACAAAACAGCTTAAACCTTACTGATGATTAAAATCCAAATATGTTTGCATGCTGGCAAAATTAGAGGAGCCAAAAGGAAAAGAGGTGGCAAAAAGCAAAATGTTGTGGCATTTTGAAGACTAAAAGAAGTATTAATTAAAACTCATTAGAATTTCACACTGAATAGAATCTACATTTTGATTTGCTTAGTTGTGATGAGAACCGCAGCCACCTGATAATTCAGTTGTGATTTTGTTTCAGGTTTGGAATCTGCACAAGTTTTACCAGGAAAAATAGCAATGCAGTATTAGAAAAACTCTGACAAGTGAACAGAATGAAAATATATTATCAACCTGCATACTTTTGAAACAAAAACAGGGATGAGAATCTTCCAAAACACCTAAAAACAACCATGGGTTAAATTCAGGGAGCAAGTCTAACCTGTATGTAAAAGACTAATACTGTATAAGCAGGGTTCCCTCTAAGACACACGCACACCTGGGGTTGCAAGCACACATGGAACAGGGCTCTGCGCAGCAGGGGTGAAAATTAGACAGAATGTTTAATATAAGTAATTATCTAGAACATGAATGCAAGACTTCAAAATGTGGGCTAAAATGTCGATTCCATAATAAGAAAGACCAATCAACTATCCATGCACTCACATCAGCCTTTAAAAGCATTAAATATGTCACTACAGATATTAAAGTTGCAATCTTATACACACATCTAATGCCACAGCCTTAAAAACCAAAATCTACAGGACAAACTAAATGTCCTTTGAGCTATAGACGCTTAAGGCTAGTTTACTATTATATTATATATCCCCCCCACACAACTATGCATTTACAATATTTGAAAATCCTGCCCTTGTTCACAAAGAGCTCAGGAAGGGGTCTGAATCCCCCCTCCCAAAAGCTACATTGCCAAGCACATTAATACATTTTATAAATATTGCACCTCATTTGTTAGAATTTGCAGAAAGGCACCAGTTCCAGAAGAATTCATTGGTACTGTATATGAATATTAATTACAGTATTTTCAATTAGAACCAGTGCACCCTAGTGGTTCAAGTGTCAGATGTTGGACAAGGAAATCTAAGGGACCCAAGGCCACCCCTATGAAACTCATAGGGGTGACCTTGGGACAGTTATTCTCATAATTTAATTAACTTTATAGTATCTTTCTGAGTATAAAAAGAGGCAGAGAAACAATCTGGCAGCTTATTATAGGACAGGCAACATATAATCAAATACATGCATTTATTTAAAACACATGATTTCAATGAATTCATTTTTACACTAAATGCTGGCATTCAAAACACCACCTACTTTGTGAGAAAACTTTGCTCATGGTGCTCCATAGTTATACAACCATATGGCCGCATGGCTCAGTGGGGGCACCCTCATTATGGACCTTCAGGTTCATTCAAAACCCCGTTCCCACACTGGGCACTAAGGTGTTTTACATTGTTTTAATTTGGAAAGTTGCCTTGAACATCAGTCTTTAACCACCACCGTCAGGATCTTCTGTATATAATTTTCTTCAAACCTCAAATTAGTTTATGATCTATCTAATAAATTGGCTACCTTAAGAACCACAGGACATGACCCTGATTGATCAATCAGTTAAAAGTCATTTAACTAGCAAAGGCAATCTGTTTATAATTTGAATAACTTTATTCTTGCATGTGATTACAAAATCAACACCATAAATATTACAAATAGATTTTATTTATCAAACTGAAATTAAGTTTCATAAAGCACCTACATTAAGGGAAACTCAAGACATTCACCTCACTTGCTTTGTATATTAATAGCTTCCTTCTCATGAGAAACCTCATGCTAGGTTATTGGGTGAGGCAGATCTGTAGAGTACAGAAGTGATTATGATTTTAAATATCCACTTAAAACTTTTTTAAAAACTGTAGCTTCAACTTTAATTTTGACTTCTGAATATTAATTTGTAATAAAATTATCTAGTAGCTTAGATAACCTATATTTGGTTTAGGTTTGCTTTGGGTAGTGTCTACCATTATTCATCCTAAACAATTTCTAAAAGCAAATATGTTCTAAGATTAAGTTTATTTACTTTACTAGAAGAGCCCAGTGTTCTAAGTCTATGATAACTGGCAGAGGCCTAACATAAATAAATAAATGGTTATCCATGGTTGTTTAAAATAAGCTTTACTAAAGACTTTGAAACTGTTAGTCAGCATCAGAAATGTAATGTTCAAAGAATATAAAGAAAAGGAATAAAGCTTGAGAAAGAGCATGTGCATGGCTGACAGCTCAAGCACAACTGACAAAAACAAGCAAGGGCTGCTAATCTATTCACAAGCATGGCATCTAATTCAGAATCTGAGATATAAATCAAACAATAAGAAGTCTGCTGGTAAAATAATAGCTAATGTTAGTATTCTAAAATGTTTGCGAATTCAGCTAAAATAACAGGATATTTTCAACCTTGGAAGCCAGTTTCAACTTAACAATTTAATTTTATCAATTTAACAGTAAGATTTCCATGTTGATAGAGACTCAGTCTTTGGAATTATTTATTTATTTACAATATTTTTTAGCTGCCCCACTACCATTACTGACAAATTTACAGCCTGTCTATGATAAAATGTGAAATTATTGCTTGGATTGCTAAAACAAACAAACAATGCCATGACAACAGCATCAAATTCTGAATTGCTATAATAGAGAATGAGCCTATTCCTAAGGTTAAAGTACTGGCACCATATTAATTTATTTCATAATTGCTGCACTAACTACTGGCAACTGCAACACTCTGGCTGCAATCCTGCAATTGCATGTCTGGAAATAACTCAATGATATATATTTTTAATTAGAAATCTACCATTGCCCTGTATGGTGTGTGCAAAGGTGGGTAAGACAGGAATATTTACTACAGTCTTATCCAAACTGGCCTTTCACACATAAAAAAAACATTGTTATCACAAACTAAAACATTGATAAACATGTAAGCACTTCTAACCTGATCAAATCCTTCTTTTCTAGGCTTCTGGAATCTTATACAGTACTTTTTACAGTAGCCTAAAGGTATCACCTGTTCCACTTTTATACAGTACAGTATCTTGAGGCAGGAAAACTGAAAACAAGTACTGAGGACATAACCTGTCACTGCTGTGGTTATCAGAAGCTTTCTTAATCTAATTTCTCTTAATTTTGACCTCTGACATATTTTGGCAACAAACTTCTGCATTTAGTGGGCCCTTGTCAAAAATGCCTTTTGCCCCCTCCCCACAACACAGCCAAACGCCCCTCCTTTCTTTCTACAAAAGAGGGCAAACAAGAGCTCTATATTGTATAAAGCCAACTGATCCCCAATTTATTCAATGGATCTTAGCAATTATGCTGCCAATTCTGTCCACTTCAAAGAGAAAGTTCAAGGCCAGTGGTGCTAAAGAAGCTGACCTGCCTGAGTCAGTCTCAAATCTATAATCCAAGACTAAGGGAACAAACAAGATTAAGAAAAACCTATTTGTAGAAAACAGGAGAAAAGCCATCCTGTTGAAGATGCCAAAGACACTTGTGGCACTTCATTTAAAGATCTGGCATGCCTCTTTCCTCCTTTATACAACAGTAAATCAATAACTGAAAGAGCTGTTCATTTCACTGACAGCGGGAATGACAGGCATTTCTAGACACAAAAGATATAAACACTAAGAAGAGAGATTCTTATAGCAAACTCAGCAAGTTCCCTATGGGAAAATCGGGCAGTTAATAAGTGCAAGTACAACTGTCCATGCCCTTTTTGGAGACTCTACTAATATTTTAAAATATAATCACATGCCTGTCTTACTATCATAGCAGATCCAAGACAAAAATCACATCACATATTGACAGTCAACATTTAATTTAGCATCATGTAACTAAACATAAATTATAACCTCAAGTCTCAGAAGCATTTTCACATGTTAGTGGTTGCTCTTTCAAATATTTATTTCAAATTTTAGGACTCACTCCAATACTAATCTAAAGATATAAAACTTATTTTGGAAAAGAAATGTATAGAAAAAATCTTAATGCATCTGAATCACCAACAAGCCCATGTAATGTTAAACATAGTTTTGGAGTTACAGATTTCACAAGAGTTTGACCTATGTTACTAGTCGATGCAATTATTTTCCTTGAAGGCATATATGAAAATACCGCCTGCATTTTCTGAGCCAGGTGAAGAAAGTCTTCTTTCTGTTTCTGGAGTCTGTAATTGCTTGTTTTCAGTTAACTGTAAGAGTTTTACTTTTCAAAAAAAAAATCTGATCCAGTTGTATACACTCAACATTAAACAGAGTATCTTTGTTTTTTCAGACATCCTATTGGATTTTTACAAACTTCCACCCCCTGGTGGAACTGCTTCCCACCTAAATATTAAACACTGTAACTGCTAACTTCTGAAGAAAAGAGGGCTTTAGAGCTGTCTGCACGATAGGGAATGCAGGTTGGTGCAGGGTAGTGAGACAATTGACATTATTATCTCGGGGAACAAAATATTTCAAGGGGTGAGATAGCTGGCCTCATTTCACAGTTTGTTTTGTATTTTCTCTCCCACGGGATGCCGCCTGATGATCAGCCAAGAGGCCAGCAGGCACAGTCTGATGGCAACGGAACAGAACTTGGGAGGAATGTACCATCAGGATTTCATTGCATTCCTATTCCACTCCCCCCACACCAACCTACTTAGCTACACTTATGAGGTATTATATGCATGATTCAATATGACACATGCAGCGTTTGCTTTTTATATTCTCTTATCTACAGGAGTAGGACAGGGAAGATTAATACTTCAACCTTATACTGTAATTGGACAGTTCGGTAATTTTTCCATATTTTTCTCAAAGTTGTGAAAAATATACTACAATACAATACTTTAAATATTCGGTACAAACCCATAGATGCAGTTGTAATCAATGCCTCTTAAAACATATTCTACACTAAAAAACAACAAAATAAACTTATCCCATGAGACCACAAAATTCAGCAAGTCTCTTTCAGCCAATCTCATTCTAACTTATCAGAAAAGAGTATGGAACCTTAAAGACTTAACAAGTTTTATTTGGCATAAGCTTCTGTACACTATAGCCCACTTTCCCAGTGCATTTGATAAGCCGGCTATTCAGACAAGCTTAAGTCAAATAAAACTTGTCAATCTTTATCTTATGTTATTGTTTCAGCTGCAGTGACCCTAGCTATCTCTTCTCCTCCCAGAAGGTTCCCCCATAGGGTGGTTGTGTTAATGTGAAGATCCAACTAGGACACAAGAAGTAGCGGGATACCTTGAAAGGGGTATGTGTGGGAACAAGTGAGATATAGGATAATAAGGGGAAATTAAACAATCACATTTGGGAAGTGAATGGCTGGCATTCCCTGCAAGGGGGTGGGTGGGAGGAGGGAGACATGATCTAAAAGTTCAAAATGAAAATAAATGCAACAGGTCCTAAAAATGGAAACATTAAGGCCCATTCAATTAGACAATGAGGCCGGCTGGGAGGGTTAATTTGTAGCTTTCTTTCTTTATTTTTCTTTATTTATTTATTTACTTACAATATTTGTATACCGCCTTTCTCCCCCAAAGGCCGCTTACATCACGGAAACAATCTTTAAAAGCCAAAAACAGGAAGCATACAAGCAAGTATAATAACTAACATCAATATTAAAAATAAAAAAAACCACACACCAAGGGAGGGCAACAGCCCATTCACAAACCCTCTAGAAAAACCCCAGGAGATGGAGAGGATGGGAAACACTTGACGGAAGAGGGAGGGAGGGAGGGGGGGGACAAGGAGCTGAGTGCCTCTGGGCGTGTGCAGAGAGCAGAAACCCTTTCCCCCCTCCCCCCCCCGCCACGAGGAGGCGGAGAGGGGGGCTCCTTCCAAGGCCGGCCGAAAGCGCTCCCCCAGGCCGAGGCTGTGTTGTTGTTGTTGTTGTTGTTGTTGTTGTTGTTGTTGTTGTTGTTGTTGTTGTTGTTGTTGGGTGGTGGTGGTGGTGGTGGTGGTGGTGGTGGTGGTGTGTGTGTGTGTGTGTGTGTGTGTGTGTGTGTGTGTGTGTTCTCTTCTTTTTGAGGCTGTGTGGCTCTGTGTGTGTTTTCGTTCGTTTTCTTCTTCTTTTTTTTGGGGGGGGTGGAGAGAGAGAGAGAGAGAGAGAAGAGAGAGAACGAGAGAGAGAGCGGATGATGCCCGTGTGTTGTCGGCGGGGCCTCGGCTCCTCTGGGGGGGGGAGGGGGAGGGGGAAACCGGTCGGGGCGCATTCCTGAGGAGAAAGAGGCCGCCTATTCTTTTTTTTTTGGGGGGGTGGGGGTCGTCGTCGTCGCCGCCGCCCAGGCCGCCTCGTGAGGGGAGCCCTCGGGTGTATGTGTGTGTGTGTGTGTGTGTGTGTGTGTGTGTGTGTGTGTGTGTGTGTGTGTGTGTGTGTGTGTGTGTGTGTGTGTAGGCGGGTTTTTCGGGGCCAGGGATGAGGGCGCCCCCCCTCCTCCCACTTCCCTTTCCTCCCCCCCTCTCTCCCCCCCCATTGCCACCCCTCCCCCCATTGCCCCTCCTCCTCCTCCTCCTCCCCCCCCTTCTATTCCCGGAGGCGCCCCGGACTCACCCTTGGAGTAAAGGGACTTGGGGGACTCGAGGTCGAGGTCGGCGCTGAGGAGAGAGATGAAGTCCGAGGGCATCGCCGCCGCGCCGAGCCCCGGCCCGGGGGGGTGGGGGGGTGGGGGGGGGGGGGGGGAGGGGGGGTTGTGTTGTTTTTAGGTGGGGGGGGAGGAAGGGAAAGAGAGAGAGAGGGGGGGGAGGGGGATGGGCCGGGAAGGATGGACGGAGCGCCCGCGAGGGGGGGGGGACCGAACCGGCCCGTGAGGAGGAGGAGGAGGAGGAGGCCGAAAAGGCGGGGCGGGGGGGGGCTCGGCGGCGGCGGCGTCCCCCGGGGAAGGGGACGGAGAAGTGGGGTAAAGGGGTGTGTGTGTGTGTGTGTGTGTGTGTGGGGGGGGGGGAGAAGAGAGGAACGAGGCCGGCCCGGTCTCCCTCTTGAACCGCCGCTCCTGACAGGAATCCGGTGGCTGCCGCCCAGCGGGACCGCCCCCTCGCTTCTGCCAGGGCGCATGCGCCGAGCCGCTCCTCCAAAGGGCCTCACGCGCGGCGGCGGCGGCGAGGCCGAAAAGCCACGGGAGGGAAGTGCGCAGGCGCCAAGCCGCTTGGACCGGAGCCGAGAAGCCGGCCTGGTGCGCCTGCGCGCCGCCTCCTAGCATAACTAGGAGTTGGGGGGGGGGGGCTCTCCAGGCGCATGCGCACCAATCGTTCCTGCTCGGCCGGGGTACTGGGGGATATCTAGACGAAGCGAAACGAGAAAGGGGACCGGAGAAGCTCTTAGCACGCATGCGCAGCTCCTGGGGCGGAGGAGTGCGGGGGGAGACCGGTCGCGAGGGGACGTGTCTGCGCATGCGCCATGTGGAAAGAGCGTGCGTGTTTAGAGCGCCTTCGTTACCGCAGCGGGGGGGGGAGGAGAAGTAGTTGGAACAGCTTCCTTACAGGGTTCGGGAGGGACTGGGAACAGCCAGAGCGTGGTTATAAGGATGGAGGAGAGGGGGTTGTAATGAATATACTTTATTATTATAGCTCAAATTGTCCTGGGCTTCGCTCCAGGTTTATTACCGGCATTCTGTCACCATGCTTATTTCTGTGTTTTTATTTACTTTACTTGCATCCTTATTTTCTCCCAATGAATTGACACGAGGGAGCCTACAACAATTTTTTTAAAAGACATGCTTGTGAATTTGGGAGCAAGATGAGATGCATGGAAAATAAATAAAATAATAATAAGTGTTTATGATTTATGGCAAGGAGGTGACCACGGCTGATGGGATTAGGAGTCACAGTCAGTCTTTACGATGTACCAGGGTGAAGTGGTCACAAGGAAATAATCTGTGGCAAGGAACAACCTGCCGTTCGTGCCACATCCCCTGTGCCGGTTAGGAAGCCCAGGGGCAAAAATCCTCAGAGTTTGTTATGAAAATCCTTTGTTCCATTCCCTGGCATGGTTAGGAACCCCCAGGGCAAAAGACTGAATGAAGAACCACCCAACGCAGCCAAGTTTTCTTTGGTGCCAGAGGAATTGTTTGCCCACGTGCAGTTCATTCTGATGTTTCCTGGGAATATGGATCTGCCACTGTAGCCACCCGTGTCACGTGTCTGTCAAATCCCACCTAATCATCATCATCATTGGCAGAGCTGGGTGATGGAGGTTGCTGTCTCTCTCTGGAACATCAGGGGATGCTTGCGTTGCTCTTTTTGGGATAGAGGAGGTGGCTGACTGGCTGGCCGAGAGGCGTGGATTCCACTTTTTTTTCCTGTCCTCATGCAGCGTGACTGCCAACCACGCCAGACTGCCCTAACCGCAGACAGGAGAGGACTGAACCAACCACACCGTCTGCACGACTGAGTCACAACGTGAACACACCGTGCATGCAAAGGGATGCCCTCCTCTCCCTTACTTCTTGGACATCTAATTCAGTTCAAAGGGCAGGAAAAGACGCAGGCTTGCTTCTGGTGGACAGTCGTACCCCCCCCCCCCCCACCTGGAAGCATGGGCCTTCTGAGCAGTGGCCTATTTCTTGTCCTCTGTTCTGCCCTCAAATCCCTCACCAGATCCTCAGAAACCTCCCACTACATTCCGGCACAGGGCTTTGGGAGGGGGGGGGAATATTTTTCTTTCTTTAATCTCCTTTTGAATGTGCCATTATTCATTATCAGCAAATGTTCCCAGGGTTGTAGGAGACTGGGAGAAAAAGAAGGTTGATGATTATCACTTTTCTTCTTAACATCCATCACTTCAGACTCTTTCTGGGTGTTTGTGTATGACAGACACCCCCTCTTCTAAACAAAACAATTCTTAATCTGATCGCTAGCCTCTGAGAATGCTTTCTGGTTTCTGCTGCCTTTTCCCATTACCTCCTCCACACTTTGGGACTGTTAGGCAGCATTGCCTCCTTACTGCCCCTGCCTCCTCAATCCCAAAAGTTCAGGCACACATGTACGCAGCTTTGGTTTCTTCTCTCTGTCCCTAACTGCTAAGGAAAGAATAGACGATACAAGTCTCAGAATAAAAGTATAGTATTGGATAGCTTCCAATGATGTTTACATCGCCTTCTGCTGAGGGTTACGGTGTGACTCTGTCTTGAACAGCATTTCAGTCTTAAATGTGGAGTGTTTCCCATATTATTATCGACTAGTGCCATCCCTTGGGAGGATGGATACAGTACATTCCGAAAGCAGATTGGCAGGCTATTGCGAGTTACCTACTATATCTGATTGTGAAGTCATTTCCCCCCCCTCCCCGTGTTCCTGGGAGATGAGCCAACCTGCAGACCTGATCATCATCATCATCATCATCATCATCATCATCATCTTGAACTCCACAGCTGGAGGGGACCCTCTGGAGTCTGGACCATTGAGTCCAGCCTCTGTCAAACAAGCACCAGGCAGGAATCAAACCCCCAACTTTCGGCTCCGCAGCCAAATAAACCACTGAGCAATCCAGCAGTTAATTCAAGAGGAAGAGTCCAAGAGCCCCCCCCCCCAGAAAAAAGGGGGGTGGTAAAACCACCCATACCTTGAAAGGGTCACTACAAAAATCAGAACTGATTGGATGACATGTTGCTGTTGTCGTTCTTGTTGTTAGCATGGCTACCAATACCCAGAAGTGTGTGTTACCTATTACAGTGGTGCCCCGACTTAAGAGTAGCTCGACTTAAGAGCAATTTGACTTAACAGCAGAAAACTGTTGGTGTTTTAACTGCCGCCTTACACGTTTTAGATATGGTCTGCTCTACTTAAGAGTAGGCACCCCGACTTAAGAGTAGTTCGACTTGAGAGCATGCATTCGGAACGGATTAAATTCGTGGGTTGAGGTACCACTGTATAGTGAAACTTCAAAGGCTGGGCGTGATTATCCAGAGGGTCCCTTACCAGTTTTGCAGTTCACCATGGTTACCACTAAGATTAATGGTGAGGATGAGGACTGTTTGTTTTTGGGTTCGGGGTTGTTTTTTTTTAATAGCTCACCCTCTTGCTCTGCACAGTTTGAGTGAAGGGTCATAATTCAGGAGCTCATCCAAGCTTTATGCCTATCACAAACTCTCTCTCTCTCTCTCTCTCTCTCTCTCTCTCTCTCTCTCTCTCTCTCTCTCTCTCTCTCTCTCTCTCTCTCTCTCTCTCTCTCTCTCTCCTGCAATCCTGGACAGCTCTAAGGAAATGCAGCTTACAAGGTGAGCCAGGACCCTTCCTGTGTAGATGCATCTGAAGTCCTCTTAAAAACATGAGAGCTCTACTGATGAAATAAAGAGCATGTGTGCAAGGATAAAAGGAAATAAAAAACACACCGAGTCTCTCTGTTTTGGGGGAGAAACCGGGTGCCCACTTTATCCTGGAGCAAAGTGGGGTGAACTAGTTGGTTTGTGTGAGGGATGTGTGTTAAATGAATAGTTGCTTTAATCAGGGAAGGAGAACTAACAGGTGTTTCCCTAATACGTTACAAGCCCTGGTGAAGCTGGGGAACTATTTTCCAATGACCGTTTGGAAAAAAATACATTGGAAAATGAGGATCTGTCAACAGCTCCATCAGTCCCCGTTCACGCTTCCTGACTTGCTGCTAAACTTGGCCATGAGCTCTTGTTTGTATTTCTGTTCCCCTCCCCTTCCACCAGCCCCCTTGGCGGAAGAATAGGTGTAAACCTGCACAGCCCGGGGTAACAATGCCTCTGTCAAAATCCCCAAAAGCTGCTGCCACCGCTTTTAAGCCTGACTTTTAAAAAGATCTGCTCCTACAGAGCAACGTGATCGGAAAAGGCAGGTGCTGTTTCTTAAAGAGCATCTAAGAGCGTTGCAGGTGACGAAGTTTATGAAAATGTTTGCCTCTGCTGGAAAACTCCTAAACAGGCTTTTAATGATTGCCCTTATCTGCACCGAAGAAAATTATTGTCTTTTTCTCAGCGTTAAAGTAAGGAGGAAGCAAGGAGCCATTCTCTGAAGCAGAACGGTTTGCTAACGCTGCTTTTACTTATACATTTTTAATATATTTCATTCTTTTCAAGTATTGCAGCAATTTATTATTTTAGTGTTCTTTCTCTTAATACTGCAAGCCACTTGGAACCCAGAAGAAAGGCAGCAGCAGATAAATATTTTAAATTCATAAGCTTGCCCCAAACATTGTGCCTTTGGGGAATTTAGCAGAATCGGCTCCATAGTTTGATGTCTTCCCCTCCGGAATAGAAAATCAGAAGAGGAGCATGGATTGCCCGACTCAACCTGACCTACCTCATAAAAGTGGGGGTGGGAACATTATGCATATAAAGAAGAGAGGGCTAAGTAGGGTGCACCTATTCTTAACTACCTTATGGCACATATGGGCTTGTGACCTTCCAGATGGTGTCATACTACAGATTCCATCAGTCCCAGACATCACTGATCATTGTGAATGACCATGGGAGCTGTAGCCCAACCGGAGGGGGGTGTCACTGGTTGCCTTCCCCTGCTTTCCCAAGTACTGTCACAGCCACAAATCAATGGTTCTCAGAATTGCTGCCCCATGCAAGCTAGGCAAAACTGAGAACCAGAGTCAACACAACCAGGGTTGCAGCTTTACCCGTTTCCCAGCCAATCCCCACTGTGCACGTTTAAATGTGGCTGGTTCAACCACGCAACCTCTTCTCCCGTACAGGGTCCTACGTCGGTGAGTTCAAACTTGTACGAGACTGGTTTAACGAACTGTCGCTTTTGTTATTGTTCCATTTCTAGCTGCGTTGTTGTTTTTACGGTGGTTGTGACTGTCGTTTTCAATGTAGCGAACCACCCAGCGTGGCCTTTCATCAGTTGGGTGGTAGGGAACCCAAATAACCAATAATAAGGTAAACCTAATGCGAACGGCATCATATTGGAAACCAGAAAAGAAATGTATCATAAAGGTAGTCAAAGAAAGATGATTTATTTTTTGGGACGGTCCTGAAACGATTGGTAGAATCTCAGGGATGGGGGAGGAGAGTTACAAGTGTTTGTTCCCACCTTGGCTTGCTACATGTAGGACCTCGGGGTGAGGTGGGGTGGGGGAGACCCACAACCCCTGGCCTCCCCTTCATGTCCCTTTCTGGTCTGCTTGGTGCTCACCATTGGACGCCCGGAGTGCCCACCCAGCTCGCTCACATCTCAAGCTGGCTCTAGTTATCAGGACCTTCCCCTTCGAGTCAAGGGGCTAAAAGCCATCTGCAAGCGTGTGCACTCAACAAGAGAGAGAACTGTCTGGTTTCAGACGTCAGGCAAGAGCTGTATAATTGCATACCATCTCATATCCCCAGGGCAGTAATCTCTCTTTAGGACGCGGTTATGGCCCTCTAGAAGACACGGTTATCTCTCCCAACAGGGCTTTATTGAAGGAGATCTTTCAAAAAGTGTTGTAATACCTTGAAACCACGTCCCCCCGGCTCTTCAAAGATCTTGTTTACTGCTTTTTATGCCCCTGTGGTCCAGGCTTCCTGGCCCTACCACACAAAGCAAACAATAAAACCCCACAGTAGAGACGGCAGGGCAGCAGGCATAGGTCACATAAGCATGCCATAAAGGACTCACTACTCTGGGGCCTTTGCCCTCCTTTTTCTTACTAATGACTGGAAACTGCTTGCACAAATATGTGATGGGGCACAGGACGGGGAAACACACAGCCACTGGCCCTGGGGTTCTTTTTTGCACTCTCGATCTTCTCACTTTGTTCTGACACTCCTTTCTGGGCTCACAACCAGCTCCAGGCCCCTGCTGATGAAACCCTACAAGGCTTCGCCCAGCACCGCCACTAGTGTCTCTCAAACTCCGTTTTCCTTACACTGTCCTTTCCACCATCGCTGCCACCGCCCCGACACTTGCATGCTGTGAACCCAAAGGCGCCTTTCCGTATTTCTTCCAAAGCTGCAAAAGATGCTGCGTTTCCAAACTCGACCAGCTACATGGGAGACAAAGGCAACTCCCCAACATCCCGTGACTTCTCAGGGCAGCACCGGAAAAGAGGAAAAAGATTTGACCCCCCGCACTAAGTGATGTGGGCAAGTCAGTTACTAAACGAAACGCACCGACATCATACAATCCGCACAGGCCTTAGAAAGAACCAAATGTGTTTGGAAAAATACAATTCACATTTATTGTACAAAAACGCTTCTCAAACAGGTGCAGGTAGAAGGGGGTCTTTAACAATCCATCAATGCATTTTGGGTGCTGGTACAGTATATCACAACGCACACACATAACACATTAACATGGTACTGTTAACATGGGGTCATATGTAAGTAGAACACTTTGCTTTGCTTTACTGACTTCCCCTGTTTCAGCCCCCCGTGAAATATAACTAATTAAGCCAAGTTAAAAAAAACAAGCAGAACATTGCACCCTTCAGACAAACAAAAATATTTCAGTGTGAGGTTTTGAGACTGGAGGGAACTATTGGCCACAGAAGCTCAACAGGGACATAAATTTGTTCATCTTAAAGGTGCCACAATGCTTTAATTTTCCCCCTCTGGGAACAGAAATAAATTTATGTTCTTCTTGTTTTTCCTTGGCTGTTTATAACTTTTGTTACTTTTTTGTCCTATACTGCATACAGTACTTGGAAACAAACTTAAAAGGAAACAGTGGAAACAGGATGCTGCTTCTGCACCATCTACGGCAGTGGTTCTCAACCTGCGGGTCTCCAGATGTTCCTGGACTGCAACTCCCAGAAATCCTGGCCAGCTCAGCTGGTGATGAAGACTTCTGGGAGTTGTAGTCCAGTAACATCTGGGGACCCACAGGTTGAGAACCACTGATCTACGGCTTCATAATTTGTATCTTCTCATGTGGCTGCCCCTGAGGAAATGGTCTTGAATCACGTGTGCAGTAAGGCTGGTCGTGGAATTCTGAGCCCATCATCCCCTTCTCTTTCTCACAACCACCCTCTTGAGTAGGTGAGCTTCTGGCAGTGAACTTCCTGGTGGTGCCCAGATCTACGCCTGGGACCTCCTCCTCCTCCGAAGGTGAAGATTCTGGCCCATGGGCCATGCTCGGTGTATGTGCATGTGGCCATCCAACAGGCTGGAGTCCCCACTACATGCATGGGCATGCAAGGTTATTCTTGCCCCGAAATTTTGTATGAGTTCCCCTCATTTATTCTTTGGTACTTAGGTCCCAGGATCTAGCACCACGCTTGGTGGCTAGCACCATGGACCAGCATCATAAGCCAAAGACATAGAGACGCACAGTAACTGTTCCTATAAACTGGTATGGAAGCACCCTTCTTTTTTGTATAGTGATCCAATTCAGACACGGAGAGATTGTCCGGAATGTCTCGGGTATTCACCCTGTGGTAACAACCAGCACCCCTTGATAATGATGATAAGCTGGACCATTTAGTGCAGTGGTTCTCAACCTGTGGGTTCCCAGATGTTCCTGGACTGCAACTCCCAGAAGCCGCCACCACTCGCTGTGCTGCAAGGGATTTCTGGGTGTTGCAGTCCAGGAACATCTGGGGACCCACAGGTTGAGAACCACTGGTTTAGTGCATTGGGTAAAAGCATTTCCCCACTGCAACCCTCTGGGGAAAGAGCCAACCTATGTAGCCTTGGGCATGGGCTGTACAGGGCAAGAGGATGGGGCAAGCTGATGGCCCTCAGAGGGCAGATCGGAGCCTCAGGGCTTCTGGCTGCTGACTCCTGGTGCTTGGGTAGAAGCAATTCCCCACTGTAACCCCCCCTCCCCCGGGGGAAAGCCAACCTGTGTAGCCCTGGGCATGGGCTGTACAGGGCGAGGGGACAGGGCAAGCTGATGGCCCTCAGAGGGCAGATCGGAGCCTCAGGGCTTCTGGCGGCTGACTCCTGGTGCTGCTTCAGGCAAAGAGAAGGACGGGCATAGGGTAGGTGGCCAGCTTATCTCCATCAAAAGCCTGCATCTAGGTAGGCTCTTGACATTAAGCAAGCGCAGAAGAGATCCCTTCGGACTACAAATCCCATAATCCCCAGTCCAGGCAGGTAACTCAAGTGGCTCTCAGGAGACCTTCAAGGTGAATAAGCTCAGAAATCCAGCGAGTGCTACCAGTTCACGCCTGCCTGCTTTAAAGGGCTATAGGTAAACAATGAAAGTTGAGGTTTTAAAAACCGAGTTCAGGGCAGTCATTAAAAAAAAAGAAGTGGCCCAAGGAATGCAGTTAACGAGCCAAAAATAAAAAGTGTGGAGTGTGTTGGCAAATATAAGTAGCCAGGAATTTGAATGAACCATCAGAACCGGATAATAAAAAGAAGTCAGAATACAGAGGGCTCAATGCAACTTCCTTAAAACCAGCGATGTATTATGCAACAAAAACTTGAAATTGTCTTGGGGAACGTGTGTTTTACGGTGTTTTTGGTTTTATGACAGGAAAAGAATGGTGGACCTTAACACGGAGATATACAGTGGACCCTTGTATAACAAACGGTTTGTATAACATAAAATCCATACAACATAAAAAAATTCCAGAGATAGGGGAAATTTGCTTAACAGAATCATCTATGGGGCGAATCCATACAACATAAAAACTATTTGTGATTAGGGATTCCTCTGTTTCCAATGCATTCCTATGTGAAATTTGTATAAAGGAAAATTTGCTTAACATAATTTCATTTGGAACGAATTAATTACTTTATACAAGGTACCACTGTATACTGTATTTTAAAAAGTGTGAGGCATTTAAAATGTGGATTTATCACAGGAAATACCATTCACTGAGAGGGTGATGAAATAAGACGTATGGAGGGGGGAAAAAACAAGCAGTCATGAAACAAGTGAGAGGCCAGAGGCTGGAAGAGTTTAGTCAGGTCAGGAGAAAGGAACAGCGGGGACTGTTACAGCTAATCATTCACGGTAAAGTTAAGCAAGAACAGAAGCACCCAAGAAGAGATGCTGGGGAGACTAACACAGCTCTGCTTCTTGGCAAGCTAGCAGCCCACCTGGGCAAAGGTGGCCCGTTTCGGGTGCCCTGAACAAGGAGGTGATGCTCGGAATGCCCCAGGTTTGAAGCAAGAAGTAGGCACGGAAGGATGCCCTTTCCACACGAACTCACAGGACGCTCCCCCAGCTGGGCGATGACTTATTATGGGCACCGAGAATTTCTTGCCAGAGTTGGAAGGGCCCCCACCCACCCCACCCTAAGGTAGAGGGGGCCAGCCTCCCGCCTCAGGCAGCGGGTTTTGGGGAGCCGGAGCTGCAAATTCCCTCTCCTTCCTGAGCCCAGCGGGTTTTTACGGCCAGGGTCGAGCGCCCCGATCCTCCCCGGCCTGGGCGCGGATGGAGAGGGCTACCCGGGCGGAGGGCAAGGGCAAGGGGGACAGCCAGCGGCGGCCACTTACCGAGCGGGGCGGCGGCTCTGCCTCCGAGGAGGGGGCGCCAGGGCCAGGCGCGCAGGGTGGCGGGCGCCGGGGCGCTCTCGTCGGCCAGCGTGGAGCGCATGGCGGCGGCCGCCTGGTAGGGCCAGAGGTACCCGGGCGCTTCCAGCTTGCCCGGCGGGGATGGTGACTCGGTCGGCAGCAACTCGTGGGCTCCTCCGATCCGCGCCTCGCCCTCTCTCTCTCTCTGCCCTCCTCCTCCTCCTGCTGCTGCTGCTGCTGGCTGCTGCTGCTGCTACTCCTCCGTAGGCGATCCAACACCGGCGGGAGGGAGGAGCTGATCCAGACCTCCCCCTTGCAAACAGGCTGACCCGGCCCCCACCACGCTTGGGAAACCCGGACCGCCGCCGCCGCCGCCGCTGCCGCCTCCTGCTCTTCGCCTTGCACACACCCCTCCCCACCTCAGGATCGCGCAACCTCTTGCGCGCCATCCTGTACTCCCGTTCCTTTCTCCGCCCTCCCAACCCGCATTTCTCTTTCCAAGGGGAGCAAAAGGGCCAAGAAGCTGCACCAGGCGGAGCATCCGGGGGACCAGTGCCAGGCCACCTGAAGGCTGGGGCTGCTGTCCAGCGTGCGCCTTTCCCGGACGGCGAGAAGAAAGGCTTGGGCTTCTCCCCCCCCCTTCTGAACCAGGGGGCAGGCTCGGCTCCTTGCCCAGGGGAGACACCCCACACACATCCAAGCTTTCATTGTGCAGCCCGGATCCGGATCCGAGAGGCTCCCAAGCGGCTCCCTCCCTTAAGAACCTAAGAAGAGCCCTGCTGGATCAGGCCAAAGGGCCATCTAGCCCAGCTTCCTGGATCTCACAGTGGACGCACCAGATGCCTCTGGGAGCGCACGAGAGTAGATCTCTGTCTCCTGATACCACTCCCCTGCATCTGGTCCTTGAAAGCACCCCGGTTTTAAACCCAGAGATTACCCATCTCCATAATGGTTTGTAACCTGTGATGGACTTTTCCTCCAGGAATCTGTCCAATCCCCTTTTGAAGGCATCCAGGCTAGATGCCATCACCACCTCCTGTGGCAGGGAATTCCACAGACTAACAACACACTGGATTAAAAAAATTATTTTGTCTCTTCTCACTCTCCCAGCCCTCAATTTGAGTGGATGTCCCCTGTGTTGTGTCGTTACAGTCGTGACCGACCCTTCATGACTCCATGTCCATGGAGTTTTCTTGGCAGGAATACTGGAGTGGCTTGCCAGCTCCCACTCCAGGTGCCTACCGCACCTGGTCTTCCCTGGTGGTCTCCCATCCAAGTACTAGCCAGGCCCAACCCTGATTAGCTTCCGAAATCAGGCGAGATCAGATCTGCTTAGGGCATCTAGGCAGCGGATGTCCCCTAGTTCTGGTATTTTGTGAGAGGGAGAAGAGCTTCCCTCTGTCCACTTTACTCATGCCCTGCATTATTTTGAACGTCTCAATCATATCCCCCCTCAGGTGCCTTTTTTGCAGACTAAAGAGCCCCAAATGTTTTAGCCTTTCCTCATAAGTGAACCCCCCCCCCAGCCCAGTAATCATTTTACTCTGCCCTTCTAAGGATGAACACAGCAGCCTTCTGCGGGAATCCGACTAGATGAGCCCCTTTGAGTCAAGGTCTGTACTAGTGGAAGCTTCCAACCTGTTATAAAGGGCCCTTCACCAGCCTCTGTCAAAGGAAAAAGAAAGAGGGAGGCACTGATTTCAAATTAATTGGAGAGTCCTTTATTAGAGAACAGATTAGCAAGGCAGATGGTCAGTCAGAACTGTATGAACCAGAAGACTTTGTAAAAATACAGATCGGTGAAACCGTTTCAAAAACCACATACAGAAAGAGGCAGCAGAGAAAAAACACCCAGGACTAAGTGCCACACGGTGGGGTCTGACCAGGTTGTCCGGCTGTGCTGTGCTGGTGGAGCCATCTCTCTGGTTGGTCTCGCTCTAAAGAGGCCCGCTAAGGACATGCCCGCTTCTTCCACTGGTACTTTAATGGGACAGAGTGGCACAGATGGGTCTGTCAACAACACAGGTGGAAGTGGCAGAACAAGAAAAAGGTCACAGCCGACCACAACGGGCCTGGAATGGCATAAAGTGAAGGGCTTCTGTCGTTACAACCACACCGAAGGTGCTTCCCTCTGGGTTCCGGCTTGGCTTTGTCGACACTAGACTGAGGGGCGGAAGGAGGCCTTCCCAGGACTGATCAGAGAACTCCACAACTTTCAGCAGCATGATGTGCTTGCCCGCTCTAAGGGCTCGGCAAGGTCAAATCAGGACAATTTCCCATCCATCAGGTAGAACCGATACATTAAGCCAAGGACCAGGGCACCCACTATTGGGATCCACCAGACCGTCCAGAAACTAAGGAACAAGGAAAAGGGAATTAAGGGTACGTGATCCTAGAAGAGGAAAACAGACCTTTTCTGAAACGCTCTCTTCCTGGACATGCAAGGCTAGACTCTTCAAGGCCAGGTCCTCTCTACGCTTGTGACTTCAGAGCTCTCGTAACCACATTCTAAGGCCAGGGTGAGCAACCAATGTCCCTCCAGATGTTGACAGGACAGCCATTCTCTTTGGCCCTAGGCAACACAAGGCATCGTGGGAGATCCTGTCCAACAATCTGCAGGTCCAGAAGCTGCCCACCAGTGCTTTAGGGCCCAAAATACCATGACAGAGGTTGGGTCCGCTAGCAAAAATTCCATATACTCCCGCTAGAGCTGCAGATATCAGTGTTGGACAACACTGGGAGACCCTGGAAGCATTTTATAGGTAAACCTGTAGGGCAGCCCACTCAGGAAAAGGGTTTCCACCAAGGCAGTTGCAGATATGGACTGGAATCCCACCCTATATGGAAGTGGCCACCTCAGCTGCCATCTCTCCGTCAAAAGCCAAACAGAAAGTCCCCCAAAGACCATCCAGAGGAGTAGACTCAATGGTCTTGGAGTCTTCAAACTCTGGCCCTGCAGGGCTCTCACAATTCAACCTCCATCAACCCTTCCTGGCTGAACCTTTGGAGAGCTGAAGTGTGAAACATCTCACAGGCTCAAGCCAGAGGTCTTGAGCAGGCCAGCTGGAAGGTGCTGCGCCCACCTGCCTCTGCCTCGGAGAGGAAAATGGCCGCTCCCTGGGCCCGGCCAAGCTACGAAGCCTGGCTTTTGGGTCAGGAAGAAAGTACAGCAGGCCAATTCACATACATGAGGGGTGACTTTGTTTTAAAACCAGGTTGCCTTACAAAACACTAAGGTTGGTTTGTTTGCTCCAGGAGTGGTGGAATATATTACCTGGATTCACCGGATGGAGGTTTGCTTGGGATCTGGGAAAACAAACAGACAGATATGTTTTTATGTACCTTTCAGGAAGAGGTTCAAGCTGGAATCCCTGGCCGCTCAAGGGGACGTCAGAAAGTATTCATCCCAAGCTCTTTTGCATCCAGCAAAATCGCATGAGAAGTTGCTTTCCTTTCCCTGGGTTTTCTCCAGGGGCTCCGATACAGACCTCCAGTTGTTAGCAAGTCATCTCACCTAGCCCACACTGTTCCATCCCCCCTCCTTCCTAAAAAAAGATCAACCCCCTTGTTGTACAGTCCCTTTCCTAGAGTAGGCTGTTAGACCAGTCTTCCTTCCCCAACTGATGCTCCCAAGCCATGTTGGCAGTAGACCCGGTGAGTTGCTGTCAAACACAGCTGGAGGCCACCGGTTGGGAGAACGCTGTATCCGACCCCCATGATTTACTTTGGTTCCTCCGTCCACAGCAGTGAGAGACAAGGAACTTGGCTCTGATAACGGGCCAGGACCAAGAGGGACATGCCCAAGGTGACAGTCATTTCCTTTGGGGCTCTTGGACTCCAGCTGGCCAGCTTTAGCTTGGGACTTCCCTGTGCCAGGCTCCCCCAGCCCAAAACTGTCTGCTCTGAGTGGCAGCCATAGGACTCCAGGAAGGATGCTTTCTGAGCCCTACCCAGAGGTTGTGTGCATCCCTTGGCTGCTCCCCCCCCCAAAAAAAAAATACTATCCAAGGCTGGCTCCAGGCCACTTCTGGGAATCAACGGAGATCCGCTGCATTCAGGGTGGCACCTCTGCCCATGCTGGGCATTCATCCACACAGTGGCTCAGCCTCTACCCGTGCTGATGTTGGTGCGCATCCCCTTGCTTCCTCCCAGCTCAGAAGGGGAAGGCCAGCCTGTCCAAACCTTGACCCCCGCCTGGCTGTAGACGGAAGTGCAGCTGAGCCACTGGAGGAAAATCAGAAAAGGTGCCTTTTCCTTTAAGCCATAAACAGTTCCCTTCTTGTCCTCCAACACCCACACCCCCAGCTCCCCCCCCCCCGCTTTGCAGAGCCACAAATGCCCTGGCGACAGCTGCATCCTTGTGCACAGGGCTGACTGAAGCCGGGCTGCTCCTGGGTCAAACCTCCCAGCCAAGCGGGGAAGAGAAGCCCAATTGTCAAGGCTGCAGAGGACTCCCTAATGAGATTCCATTTAACACCCCCCCCTAACACCCCCCCTCAAACATACACGCACACCCCACCGTCCTTAATCCTTTCTTTGGCACACTCAACGGCAGAGGCAGAGCGTTGTGTTGCTTTGCCGGAGCCAGGTTGCTTTTTTTTTTTGAGTGGGCAGAGACAGCACACCTCGTCTACCGGAGGACAAAGGAAAGAAGTCCTAGGAAGAGGGGTTTCCTTTTCCTTCCCTTGGAGCAGAAGGGCGAGTCGTGAGGCTTTTCTAACGCACAAGTATCTATCAAACACTTTTGCAAAGAGTAACTATTTGAAGTAGCCCCTTGTGGTGGTGCAAGCGAGGACCCTGGCAGGGGCCTTGGAAACAAGCGGTTAACAATTTAAAAAAAGGGTTGCTTTCGGGTTAATTGGGAGGAGTGCATTGGCATGGCAACAAAAAAAACATTTGGAAGATACAGTTCAACATAATAATAATAATAATAACCTTAGACCTGTAAGGCTGGACGGGACCCTGCAGGTCATTGAGCCCAGTCAAGGAGGCCCAGTGGGAGAATCGAACACCCAGCCTTTGGCTCTGCAGTCAGAGACCTAAACCACTCTCCAAAAAACATTGCTCTTAAAACATTATACTATTCAGTGGTTCTCAAACTTGTGGGTCCCCAGAAGATGTTCCTGGACTGCAACTCCCCGAAGTCTTCATCACTACCTGAGCTAGCCAGGATTTCTAGGAGTTGCAGTCCAGGAAAATCTGGGGGCCCACCAGGTGGAGAACCACTGCGATAGATGCATCCATTTGCCTGACTTCCTGTTTAGCACATATGTAACCTTGTGGGTGTCAGCCTATTCAATGAACCCATTTCCTTCTGCTCTGCACTGACGGGCTCGTGGGATTGGAACACTGGCACAGAACTAGTTTGCTTGTACGCTGGTGTCTAATGATCAATTAGGGTCTCATGCGCTCCCAAACGCATCTGGTGGGGCCGCTGTGAGATACAGGAAGCTGGACTAGATGGGCCTTTGGCCTGATCCAGCATGGCTCTTCTTATGTTCTTATGTTCTATGTTCTTAATTGCACCATTAAGTGCGCTACTGCTGTGCGCTGCGAAATTAAATCAGAAACACTGAAACTAGGGGAGGGAAGAACGGCCTCCTACACGCAGAGGCTCTGCTTTTACGGTAGCTTCAGCCAAATAGTTTCCAAAAGAGAGATGAGTCAAGGGCCATCAGAAGCCTGAGTGACACACTCTCTCTACTCCGTGGCACAATCACAGAAGCTATTAGAGCAGGTACTGTGGCAGGAAAGTATGACTCCCCCACTATTTCTTTTTCTTTGTCCCCCCTCCAGGAGTGTCTGCTACATGTTTGTGCAATATGGCAATTATAGCCATTATTCAGAAGACTGGTATGGCTAGACCAAGAGTCATGCTTTGCTGCTCTAATTTTAAGCTGCAGGAAGAATTGCCTAAGGTAGATCCATAACCTGCCCTCTAACGAAAGCTCAACCCACGCTTTGCTTTTGGAGGAAACGGCAAAAAGGGGGGGCCTTTTCGGCAGCAGAAAGCGGCGGAATCGCAAGACTTAGAGAGTGCTGGAGGAGATCGGGAAAAGAGAAGCCTTCCGACGCGAGTCAGAACTGAAATCAGAGTCTCAGCCATGCCCTGAGCAGAGTTCCAGAGGAAAGAATCCTGAGCCACTTTGGAGAAGAAAATCCACCCGCCTTTCAAAGACGGCTGGGTGTGCTTTTGTTGGGGGGGGGGGGAGAAGGGGGGGAGCAGGCTGGCTGAAACCAAACAAGGCTCTTGGCAAACAGAAACTTGCTAAGCCAAGTGACAATCCCAGCCCAGCAGCGGGAAGGCCATTAAGCATTAGGGACATTTTTGGGGTCGGTATTCATCAGAGGCAACGAGCGTGAGCAGAGGCGGCAAAGAATTAACAAGAAATCCAGGTCCGTGTGTGCGAGAGAGAGCCTTCGTTTTGTATCCAGACGGTTTAATCAAAGCCCTTCTGGGATGTAAGTGACAAACTTCTCTGTACGGGAGCTGAAGGGCCTCGGTGATGGATCCAGCTAGGATGAGCACCACTTCCATCCACTGGTTCCCACTAGCTGGCTCAGTCCCGTTCAACAGACTTTTCCCTGCGCTCTCCATTTCAGAGCCTTGCTGTCTTTCTTCCCCGCCACCTTTACCTGGTGTTTGAACTGAGTTTCACTAACCTGGCCCTGCAAGAGTAGACCAAGTGGATCGGTGTGTATGTGTGTGTGTGTGTGTGTGTGGGGGGTTCTTAAGGGCCAACGGGACGGCTCTGAGACAGCCAGGATGATGGAGCAGCTGGAGAGCCAAACTTAAGAGACAGAAGCCCTGGGTTCAAAGGCCAGTGGTGGTGTGTCGTTACAGTCGTGAGCGACTCTTCGTGACTCCATGTCCATGGAGTTTTCTTGGCAGGAATACTGGAGTGGCTTGCCAGTGCCTACAGCACCTGGTATTCCCTAGTGGTCTCCCATCCAAGTACTAACCAGGGCTGACCCTGCTTAGCTTCCGAAATCAGGCGAGATCAGATGTGCTGAGGGCATCTAGGCAGCTTTCAAAGGCCAGTATGGCCATGAAAATCAGTAGGGTGCCTTGCAGCAGACCTAAGAGGGTTATCATTAGGGAAAAGTGAGCAGTAAGCAGCCTAGATACGACATACAGATGGATGGATACACGAATAGAGTGCCTGCTGATTGGGCTCTGGCCTGGACAAGCGCAACTAAGGCAGCTCAGGCTTCAACCAGCATGCTTCCTAACATCTAGTGGTCCAAGACATACTCAGCTAACACGCCCTTAGACTCCCTCGCTCACAGCCACTCTGCTCTCTCCAAGGGAAAGCACCCGGGCTTGCTTTCCACAAGATCCCACCGCATCTCAACCTGTCCAGAGGTCCTGGCAGGGAGTAGCCCAAAACTTGCACAAACCCTTCCTGGCCTCAGGAGAACAGCTTGTGTTTTGTGTGTCATCCCAGCCACACCCTTTTCTCCCATTTGCATCATCATCATCACTCATTGCTGGTCAACCCCACAGAAGGTGTGTGTGTGTGTGTGTGTGTGTGTGTGTGTGTGTGTGTGTGTGTGTGTGTGTGTGTGTGTGTGTGTGTGTGTGTGTGTGTGTGAAAAAGCACGTCTAAGCCCCACTGTGCCCAATAACTTTGCCTTGACAGAAGATGCTCTTTGTTCTTCTTCAGACTCACATAACTTTCTTTAGCTAGGCAACACAGGGCGTTTATACACGACCCCTAAACTCCGGGGCAAATGGCTCCCAGCTCCGGAGATTAAAAATGTTTACCCACCAGCTCCGGAGTTAACAGGAAATTAAGTGCGACCCCGCCCACTTTAGTGCGTCCCAGCGCAGCTTTCAGGTACCTGCTTTTTGGATGTGACAAATATTTGATCCGGTGTAAGGATAGTGAGTGCGGGGCTCTCTTGGCTTCTGTTTGTTCTTTTTTTTGCGCCCCGCCCCTTTAAGAGATCTGAATGCTGCCGGGAACAAAACGGAGGCAAACCGGCATTCTTTTCTTTCTTTTTTCTCCCTCCCTCACGCAGCCAGCAACCAGGAAGTGCGGAGGGGGGTGGGGACAGAGGAAGAGCGACGAACCCCTAAGATCTCTGGTCCGAATTTAAGTGGCCAGCGGATCTTAGGGGTAGTGTAAAAAGGCCCACAGAAAAAGGCAGAAGGGCAGCACAGAACAAGGAGCCAGGGAAGTGTTGAGAAGGCAAAGGCAGCCCTCACTTAGGCTTCCCTCCCGGTTCTGTAGTGCTGGTGCGGTTGGCAAGCGACAGTGAGCCAAGACAACAGGGGAGGAGGCGTTTTTTAAAAGGACCAACGGACGGTTCTCCTTCGGCCTCCCACGTGGTTGGCAGGCCTTCTTTTGTACGATGACTTGCTTCACTCCCAGAAGGAGCGAACAGGGTTTGCCACGGGAAACGGTCCAGAAAATGCACAGAAAGGGGACAACTATACCAGCCCCCCCCCGGCCCCCGTGTCAAGGATTGGGCCATGACTCAGAGTACAGGAACAAAAACCTGCCATTCTTATCTAGAATAAGAACATAAAAAGAGCCATGCTGGATCAAGCCAAATGATAACAAAGCCTCAGGGCGCAGTGGTTAAATGCCTGTGCTGCAGGTAAAACAGTGCTCACGACCTGGGGGTTCAATGACAGGTAGCTGGCTCAAGGTTCACTCAGCCTTCCATCCTTCCGAGGTCAGTAAAATGAGTACCCAGCTTGCTGGGAGGTGGGGAGGCGATGTGTAGCCTGCATACTATAATTAAAACTGCAAACTGCCCAGAGACTACTTGAAGTGGTGTGGGGCGGTATAGAAGCAGAACACTTTGCTTTGCTTTATCTAGCTTGTTAACACAGAGGAGTGTGTTTACATCCATTCCTCTTGCTGTGAACCTTTAAATCTGGGCAGAGATAAGCATGAAACTGCTGCCTTATTCCTTGGTGTTTGTGGGAACCTCAACGCCAAGGCCCTTTTATTCCTCAGGACACTATAAATCACAAAAAGGTGTGTAATTTACAGGTCCTTAAGAGACCCCCATGGAGTGCGGGAGGGGAGATGCAGCAGAGGGGGCTTTCCTACAAGGCTCTTTCATCTCCGGCCCCATCTGAGAGGCGACAAGGGGCCTCCTCGGAGCTCTTCTGAAAAACCTACAGCTTACCACTGGCAAGGGCGAACAGAATCCAAAGCCGATGTTCCCAGCCTTTCAGTAAGCTGCCGGCTGGGACATCGCGCTCATTCCAAGCTGCTGTTGACACAAGCGAGGGAGGGGGGGTTGTCGGAGGGAGAGGACAATTCTCTGGCGGAGATTCCAGCAAGGGTGGAGAAATGTTTTAATCCCCACTCTGGTCAATGATTGAACCATCGGGCACCCGCTCAGCTCGGCTGCTGGCCAGGAAGAGGGAGGATCTATTGGCATAGGCTATTGGTGGCTCCTCCAGCCAGCTGCCTCTCTCCCCCCCCACACACACACACTGCCAGTGCCCCAACGTGGGAACGAGGGGACGAGGGCAGGCTCTGCATTCACCCAGCAAAGATACCAGTCCAAATATAATGCTGGCTGGCAGATCCACAATGGAAAAGCTGGAAAGGGGCAGCTCAGGCATTCTCGTGCCTGTGAGACCTCCAGCACTTCCCAACCCACCGACAAACTCTGACTGCTGACCAAGCAAACCCTGGCTCCTCCAGCAAAGGCGAAAGGCCTTCAAAACCTTTGCCCAGGAGCCTCTCCTTCTCCAGAGAAGGGCAGCCCTGGCCCGGGGGGGGGGGGGTGGCAGGAGGGCACTGCCCTTACCTTTGGTTGGAGCCCAGCAGCCTCAGAACAAGAGACAGCTCCTTGGTGGCAAATAGCTACTCCTGTACCTTGACTGTTCTGCCACCTCTAGAGGACAGATTAGGAACGTGACTCTTCTGGACTATTACTTTTACAATCCCCCAAGTCTGGCAGACTCTGGGAAATGGCAGTCCAAGGCTGCCAAATTCAACCACAGCATCAGCTCGGGGGTTCTTGTGCAAAATTCCAACCAGAGAGGCCAGGGGGACATTTCTCGGAAACACTTTCAGCTTTCAAGCCCTGTGGGAGTTCCCCCAAAAGCTCACCTAAATTTCATTTTTTTTCTTTCTTTCTTTCATAAAAGCATCAGGCCACCTCTTTCTGGTTCCCATGTTCTGCGCAGGAGTACCTGCCAAGATTTTTCTGCCTGGGAAGAAGGCAATAGCAGAGCCACCCGTGTGGAAGGAGCATTCTCCTTCTAAATGAATCCATACAGGGCCGGAGACATCACAAAACGCCTGCTGACAAAGAGACCCACCGCCTGGCTTTGAGGAGGGAACCCCCCCCCCAGGAAATGCTAAAGGGCAACAGGAACACCCAGAGGGGAAGAGAGAAAGCAAACACTTTTACTCCTCCAGGGGAAGATCCTGGCAACATCAAGGCTTCTTGCCCTTCAGCCAGAGTTCACCTTGCAGCCACCGCCTCCCACCCTTCTCCTAACACAGCAAGCCCTTCACTCCACGAAAGCAACCCCTCTCTCCTTGTGCTGTCCCTCTAGATGACCCTGAACCCTCCTCCGCTGCCCCCCCCCAATGGAAAGGAGGTCTTACCTTGGAGGGATCAGGCTTAAGTTCACACTGGGAAGAGAAGAAAACAGAAGAGGCAGAAGGCAGTTCAGTTCCAGGAAAGCAATTTCTCGGGCGCTTCCAAAAAAGACAAGGACCCCCGCCCCCCCACTCCTGAAAGCAGCTTGGCTTCTTCTGTATCAATGCCCAAAGGCAACTTAATAGCTCATAACTTTAGGAGCAAGACAAATTCAGGTCATATGTACAGTACCAGGCAAATGACACACAAACGTGTCATTTCATGCAAGATTCAAAGGCATTGTCTAACTGATCAGATGCCCCTCTGGACCATATAATCTGGCTATGTTCAGGGACAGAGACTTTTTGTGGGCCAAAGGTAAGTCATCCAACAGACAAAGTTTGTACTGGAAGAGTCTGAAGATGCTCTTCAGCTTCTCATCTCTCGGCCGGGTTTAGTTTTGGTGGGTTGGTGTTAACTACAGGTCAGCGGAAATGGTTCCTCTATGGACTTAACTGTGGCTCAGAATCCTAGAATCATGATGCTGGAAGGCGCCCACAAGGCCACCAGTTCCAACCTCCTCTGCTCAGGGCAGGAACTCACATCATAGGATACCTGCCCAGTGGTTGTCTAGATTTCTTTTGGATGGCTCCAGCCTTGGAGCGCTCACCACCTCTCAAGGTCAGGGGTTCTATTGTTGTAAGGTTTAAAGATTTATTTTGCAATGATGGAAAGGCAAATGCTCCCCACCTGTTATTTAACAGGTTGCAAAGAAGCTCCCAGCTGTTGCAACATACGAATATCCGGCATGCAGATGACAATTCCATACCATACCTGTCAAGTGTCCCGTATTCATCGGGAAATCCCACTTTTTACCCCTATTTCCCACTGTCCTCCCGGATATATTATTTTCCTGGAAATGTTCTGGATTATATAATTTTTTTTAAATCCTCTGAATGGCATGGATGCCGCCATGTTGGGGACAGCTATTGAGCCTGCTCGAAGCATCGAGCAGGCTCAATAGGTGGTAGGGGCAGGGATACTGTGACCATGATCTCTTATTTTCTGACCCAAAACTTGACAGGTATGCTCCATACAGATGTTTTGGGGCACTGGATGGCTTTCGCTGAAGAGTTTCCTCCCTCCCTCCCTCCCTCCCTCCCTCCCTCCAGAGTAAATTTTAAAAGCCACTGAAGGATTCAGGCTGAGCCATTCTCAACTCTCGGATCATGGCCGCAGATACCGGTTTGTGCCTCAGCCTCTCTCTCTCTGAAGCCCCAAGGAGGACCTTTCCCAAACGTGTTGAGCCCCAGAACCTCACCGGGTGGACCTCTCCTATGTGGTACTGTTTGAGCATCTCCTGGGCATCAATTGAGTGGCCAACGTCGTCAAAGCTCTCGGTGGCGTCCCGGCCCGCTTGTTCCAGCAAAACCTCCTCTCCACCCGGATGCTGAAAGGAAGATCGGGAGAGAAACTATGACGAAGAAAGGCAATGAGAGGGGCAGGGCGAAAGAAGGGCAGCGCCCCATATACTGCTTCTTTTTGCTTCCCCCCCCACTGCCATGTTGTTGGTGCCACACTCAGCCTCCAACAGCACAGGAACCGCGGTGACAGCATTTCAGGTCAAAGGGTGTAAGGCATGCAAAACACGTCCAGGCAGGTCTTCGGTGAGCTCCAAGGAACTCTGGGGTGGATTTTTGTTCCCTCCATGAGCAAAGCTAGGGGCCAGAGGTGAAGAAATCCATCTCCGATTGACGTCACCCACTTCTCCCTTGTGGCAGAGCTCACATTTCTCCCAAGAATGACACACCGAAGCTGGTGTGGATAGAGCGAGTGTCGGAGATGAGCAACAGCACAACAAAGGCTTGGCGAAAGTCATCGTCAATTCGGTCTTCCCTATATCTGATGTTTTTTCGGCCTTCAAAGCTAAGGACAGGCACATGAGGAGGCAGGGAAAGAGCCACCAGGCTTGCTTGGAATGGAGAGCCACCAGCCCTGACTCATCTCCCTGGGACCGGAATCGGTTTCGTCAGTTTGTGTCACACTGCCTTGATTTCTCAGCGTGTTCCGATGTCGCACTTATCTGCAAATCACCACCTTGTTTGGATCTGAAGCCTGGTGCCCACGTCACCTAGAAAAACTGGATCAGTAAGAGGGCTGATACCATCTACAAAGAGAGACCGAGGGGTTGAATCCAACCATAGCCAAGAGGGCCTTTGCGTCCAAAATAATATTTTTTCCCCTCCAAGTTGCTGAACAGACAGGACGCTACAGGCCCACACCCACGGCAGACAGCCTTGGCAAGAGGTTGTACGCAAGTCAAAGCCAGGAAGCTGGTCTCTTTGCTGGGGCTGATGGTGCTCAGATGAAGCTAATAAGTGTCTGAGTTTCACAAAAGTTAGCCTGGGACAAAAAGGGGTGTTGTGAGGAGGAGGAGACACCCCCCACAAAAAAATACATTCTGGGCACTCCTTCTAATCCTGCACAGTCTCAACATCATCACTTGAGGTTCTTTGCCTAAATTAAGTTAGATGGAAAGAGAGAAGAAAGTTTTCTCTCCACGTGATGCTTTTCAGTGGGGAATACCCTTCCCATAGAGGTACCTGCCAGCACGACTGTCTTTTCAGTGCCAGATTTCTTGTCCAGGCATTGTAAGCTCAGGCGTGTTGGCTAGATGGATGCTTTATCTTAGCTTTGCCTTGTGAAGGTCTTGTTCTATTGTGCCTTTATCTCAGCACGATTAGTTTCACTCATTGTATTCTCATTATACTGCCCTCAGTCACCAAGGATGCTCTAAATTGACTTTTTCCTAAATAAACAAGAGGGCAATTCTTTAACAATTCTGGAATGCATCCATTGGCTTTCTAGGGCTCCATGATCCCCTCTGCTCTGACAAGCACCTAGGACTTGAGAAGCCACTTGCTTTCATTATTTTTGCTCTACGAGCTCTGCAGCTAGGCTGTAAATCAGTGGTTCCCAACCTTGGGTCCCCAAATGTTCTTGGACTAAAACTCCCAAATAGCTTCACCACTTGATGTGTTCACCAGGATTTCTGGGAGTTGTCGTCCAAGAACATCTGAGGACCCAAGACCGTAAATTAAGCTGGAATCAAGCCATCTGTTCTGCACTCCTTAAGCTTCCCAGGTTCTGAATGAGCGACTGGCCTGCTGAACAACTCACACTCTTCAAGCTCCAAACCTCTTGGCAAAGAGACTTCCTGTGCTTTGCACCACGTACCCACAGCCAACGCTTCAGGCTTGTACCATAACCCCATCCTGCTACTCCACAGCAAGAAGGGAGAGCAAGCAGATGGCCCAGAGAGTTGAGAAAAGCTGGCAGAGAAGACGATTTAAAGGTTTCCAGCAATATAAAGGTTTCCGGGGGGGGGGGGGGGACTGAGTACAGTAAGTGACTTGATGCTTATGATTGGCTCCACTGTTTTATGGGTTGCTCTTTGCACCCAGTGAGCAGCTGACAATTATGCTGTTCATTAAACTAGCCAGAAGCTGCTTGAAAGGTTGAGCCTGCAGCTGAGAGGTGGCCTGGAGCAGTGGCTCTCAAACCTGGTGGGGGGGGAGTCCCCAGATGATCCTGGACTAAAACTCCCAGAAGCCTTTACCACTAGCTGGGCAAGCTGGGATTTCCGGGAGCTGCAACCCAAGAACATCTGGGGACCCAAGTTTGACAGCCAACGGATAGAGAATAAACTGCTTTCTCCTCCCACCCCTGGGAGGCCAGCCGTCTTTCCAAACCACAAAGAAAGGGCCTGCTTAAATTCATGTACATAAATGCTCCTTCCGCCCAGTCAGTGCAAACGTCCTGCAAGGCCTTCTCAGTGATGGCCCAAGTGAAAACCACAGCGTTTGACACAGCTGCAAGATGCCACCAAGCCATTCAGCAGTAAGAATGGCGAGGGCCTTTGAGGGCGCTGCTGCCTGGTGGGGATGGAATTTGATGTTCATCCCTGTAAAGAGTTGCACCTCCCGACTGTTTGGTTGGGAAGCACAGACTGAGCGCCTCCATCCAGGTCGTTCCAGGATCTTCTCTTGCCTGCATGTCATTAATGGCCTTTCGCTGGGTGGGCAAGGCAGCAAAGGATGCACTCGCTCTGACCAACAGTAACAGCAGGAACCGCATTTCCTTAACACAATGGTGTCCAAACTTTGGTCCTCCAGATGTTTTGGACCACAACTCCCACAGCCCTTTGTCATTGGCAACGCAGCCTCGGAATTCTGGGAGCTCCAAAACATCTGGAGGGCCAAAGTTTGGACACCCCTGACTTAACAGCTTCCAGCCATTCAGACAAGCCACAGACCTCGACCTGCAAACGTTCCCTTTGGGGACTGCAATTCCCAGAATCCCCCGTGCCTGGGGGATTCTGGGTGTTGTAGTCTAAAGGAGGGGGGGTCGTCTGGCGCTTGGTTTCCCCCCTGCCTAGGTGAGCCCCTCCAAGCCCGAGACCCCCCCTCCCAGGGGGCAGGGCCACCTCCTCATTTGCATATATTAGCATGCTGGCCCCCACCTCGCCGAGGAAGCGGGTGACGTCATAGACGCGACCGCGAATGATCAGCCAGGTCTCCTCTGCCGTGTTCCGCTTGCCCACTTCGGCCAGGGTGAAGAAGGGCCCTCCCTCCGAGGCCGCCTCTGGGCCGGCCCCGCCGTTGCCGTGTTCCGCCGGCGTCCCCATGCAGAGTCTCGCCCGGCTCCAAACGAAGCTTCTTGGTCTTCCGGGGCTTCCGTAGGTAGACCGGTTCCCGGTTCCCAGCACGGGAGGGGGCGGGGCCGTTCTGGCTTGCGGCCCAATGGGCGAGAGGGGGAGGCGGGGAGTGTAATGCGCAGAGCCAATCAGAGCAGGGCACGCTCGTTCGGCCAACGATGTGAAAGAAGAGGCGGAGAGGCCACGCCCCACCCTGCTCACCTTTATGAAAGAGAGTGGCGTCAGAACCCTCCTCATACGCCGGGCTTCTGGCTGGTGGTGACGTCTCTCTCGCCTCAGCTGTAAGGACGGCCAGGATTGGTGGTTGGCTTGCCACCTGTTCGTCGCCTTAGCAACGCTTGCTTCTTGAGCGGCGCGGGGGGGGGGTTTCCTAAAACTAGAGCCCGTCTGGTTTGTGTTCTTGGACAGCAGCTCGCACGGGATTGGCTGGCGACCCGCCTGGTGGATTCTGGGAGCTGTAGTCCAAAAACACACATCTTTTCACATCTGCTTCAAACCCTGCACATGTTGGTGTTGGGTTTTTTTTTTGCACCTTTTTGATTTTTCCAAATAAAAGGGACTCCTCATTTATTTGTTTATTTTTTTAATCCTGTATTTCCCCTTAAAAAGGGATCCATGGCATCTTACATCATTAAATCATGTTTAATGCTAAAATCAGCAAGTATGGAAGCATTAAAAGGGAACACACAAATCTCACACTGTGAAACAGTAAACAAATGCAATGCCAGAAACACACTGAAATCAACAGGGCATAACAGTCCACCGAACAAGCCCCATTCAAAGGGACACTTAATAAGGGGAAAGCTTGCATGAAGAGAAGGGTCTTGGCCTGCTTGCAGAAGGACAGCCAAGATGGGGCCAGCCTGGCCTCCTGTGGGAGGAGAGTCAGTTAAAAATATGTCACGTATATACATTAAGACACAAGAGTCATATCATATACACATTTACTTAGAAGAAGACCACCTTGCCTGACATATATGTGCTACTAAGTCTTTGTGCATGCTGTTTTTTGTGCGTGTATAAGTCTGCATGTATGCATGTGGCCATCTATAGGATCTAGTGTAGGTGCCTGTATCTGCATATTGATGCATATCGTGAACAAAACTAATGTATGTATGTGTTTAATTGTATAGAAGCATGCTTATGAGGATGTACACATATACACAGGGGAACAAAGGGGTCCAAATATTCAAGAAGTTGCACCACAAGTTGTTGCTTTAAAGGAGAACTTCAAGCTCTACGAGTCTACGAGGAGGCTAGGACCGCCATGCTCTTCTTGACTAGGGTGATGGTCAGGAAAGGAAATCTGTTGGCTCAGATATTAAACTCGTGTAAAATATCATGTGTGGGTCTCTCTGCCTGCTTATTCCCCAGTGACATCCTTGCCTTCCTGTTCTCTGTTTATTCAGTCACAGGAAATATTTTCACATTGGTGGTGGTGGAGAGTATGTGTGGAAAGCCATCATTTTTGACAGGAAATGTGCGTTTCTCTTTATTTTCCAGTAAAGCAAGTTAAACCACATGAGGTGGAAGGCAGCCAAACAACCTCTCTGTTTATTTACCATAAAGTTACTGCGAGCTGGAATGGGCAGAGATTGTGACAGCCCAGAAAGAGTTGTGATGCTTCTCTATCTGCACAGTGGCTCCAGCTTATCTGTAGCAATAAAACAAAAAAATGTAGGTAGGTTAGATCTTTTCACTTCATTGCAGCAATTCAGTTATTTGCTCAAAGATGACACAACCCTAAGTTGGGACTTCTGGAAAGTCTCTGATTTCAAATATGCCATTTGAGGAATCAGGGTGATGTATTTCCCATGTCTCAAGCCATGTAAAAGATATGGGGTACCTCTGTTTCTGGCCAAGTTGTTAATTCTGTACAGAATTCTTCCACAGCTGTCTGGTGCACACTCTGAAGGCATTAATTTTTCACTTCAAATTAACTCTTGGGCCTTTGCAGAATCTTGTGCCCGCTCTACCGAAATGTCTTCCACCCTGTCATCACAAAAGAAATTATACCAATTCTAGCTACAAGACATTTTGGACGTTTTGGGACATCTTGTCCAGATCCCTCTGGGTGCTGCCCTACGTTGCCAATAAGGCATTCACAAATGCATTCATAAGGAACTGTATATTGACGGTCATTTCCAAGGAACTCACTCCAAGTGTTATTTCAGTTATGAAAGTCAAAGGCCAAAGCTTTGGGTCTCAGAAGCATACCACCAGGGCTGCGGTGATCCGACAGGGGCCTACAAATAAACTTTGCTTTAAAAACACAGGGCGCCTGTTGGACTCACGTTACAGGTTATCTCAGATCATAATTGTGGAGCAGATGATAGCTTTCGCTGTCAAAAGATTTTATCAGTTTTCACCAAGCTGACTTTCTCCTCACCTGGACCAGCTTTAGAGGTCAGTTGTGGCTGATAAGACAAAGCAAGTCAGGACAGAAACATAGCAAACCTTAAGGTACACCAGAAAGTTGAGTCCAAAGTTAGAACAAGTATGCCTTTATCAACCTTCCTTGAAATTTCTTCTCGTTCTCCCTCTGCTAAAGAAAGATGTCCACTACTTAAAGCCCTTTGTGTCTATGTTAATACTTGTATTTCACAAATACAGTATAGCAACTCAGCAGCATATGGTTTCAGGAGGGAGAAAGTAGCCTTTCCCATGTTGTAGAAGAACATCCCAAAGCAACAAGAAGCATGTATCTTGATTGCATGCTTGTTGGCCGTATCCCCTTTAGGATGGCCCTCAGATTTCTTATTTTAGGATCCCTCTTTGCTCTTGAAATTGTGCCTAGTTGAACACACAGCCTCATGCCAGAGAAACCTTGGTGGCATGCAGCATTTGTCTGTGATCATCAAAACACTAATCGACAGGATTGTTTTGAGATCACTGATCGTACCGTGCTGGAGATGGTACATGAGGATCCTCCCCCCCTTGTATGCCTCTATGAAATACACACTAGCTTTTGTTCCATCTTCCCTTTGAACAGCTTTGCTCACTTTATCCTGTTGCTTTCACTGAGGTAGTTAGTTGTGTGCCTCCAGTAAAGCCTTGCCAAGACTCCCATTTACCTCCTACTGCAATGTCCAGAGGATTTGCTGCCCGTGTCATACATCACGAGGCCCCTTGTAATGTTCCGTTCTGAGGGAGGCTTGCTTGCCCCTCAGCCCCCTTCTATAGTTATTCATGCAGAAGGCCAGACATGTGAGACCACATGAATGTACAGGTCTCGGGATCTGGAATGTTTTCTTCTTTCATCTCTAATCACTGCATTAAGGTTCATAAATCACACAGTCAAGACCATCAAAAGCCAAACAGGACTGTAATTTGTGTCTTCCTGGCCAATGTTTTCCTTGGCTCCGTGAAACCAGAGGCTTTCCTGGCTGGGACCAGAGATGACACCAGGAGGGAATGCAAACGGACAACCCTCTGACTTCCTCCACCCTCTCCACTTTCTCTTAAGAGGTGCCAATATGCTGACAGTGATCTCATAATCAATGATGCCCAGTGGAGTTAAAACCGTTGGTCTCAACACTTCCTTGGAACAACAACAACAATAATATTTTGGACTGCCAGGAAAGCAGACAAGTAGGTCCTACGTCAAATCAAGCCTGAACTCTCTCTGGAGGGGAAAAGGTAGAGGCTGAATCTGTGCTACTTTGGGCATGTCAGGAAAAAGGCAGGATTATTTAGAAAAATATAAAAAATGCTAGAAGGATGGAAGGCAGCAAGAAAAGAGGTAGAATTAATACATGACCGACTGACTCCTTTAAAGGAAGCCACAGGCCCAAGGTTACTGGAGCTGAGCAGGGCAGTCGGATCACACAATCATTGAATCATAAGTTGGAAGAGACCGCAACGGCATCCAGTCTAACCCCCACAAGCCAGGACATTAGAGATTGTTCATGTATAGGGCTGCCATGAGTCAGAAGTGACTTCAAGGCCGGTAACGACCACCACCATTACCAACACCACCAAACAACAACAGAGTAGTGGTTCTCTGACATCTATAGATTCAGTATAAAGGGTACATCCCAAGTGAAGGCAAAGAGGCAGGGGAAAGTCCTTCCCCACTGTTTTAAATTAACCTAACGTGCCTGTGGCTAACGTATCACTCCTTGCCATTCCATAATTTCCCATCTGGCATGGTTTGGGATATTTCCCCTCTCCATTATTGTTCTATTTTTTTCCACCTTTTCCAGGGAATTACTGCATGGGCAGTTTTATTAAAGCCCAAGGGAGAACTGAGGAATTAACTCCCACTCCCCGGACCTCTAACAGCTGCTGCAAATGGGAAGGAGGGTGAGACAGCAAGGCAGGGGAGAGCAGGATAAGTGCTTTGCCTCCGGTCCTATCAGGCAAATCAAAAGCCGGTTATTTTGAGTTAGTGGGCAGACCTTTTTTCCCAAGCCTCCCATGGAACCCTGGGAGAGAAACGATGGTTCTATATAGAGACATTTCTGTTCCAATCCATGTTTTGCTGCCTTCTTCTGGACCTTTTCTTAGATGGTGATGTCTGGGTATTTTTTAAGATTTGGTCTGTAGCACCTTCCACAGCGTTCCCAAGCATGCTTCTGTGGCAATACAGAGCATCACTTCTCATAAATTCCTTTTTTTTTTTTTACAAATTATGCATTTGCACTTTATTTACATTTTTTTAAACTATCACAATATAATGGTATAATGTTGTAACAAAAAAATGTACAAAAAAATCAAAACGCAGACTCAGATTGTGTAGTTGTTAGGAGAGGAAAATAACTGAGCCAAGGACTTGAATCCATTTTGAGATTCACAATGGGATTTTGAGCTACTTTGGTTATAGCAGGACTGCCCCATCTCTTATGTCTTTCTGGAAATGGGCAAAGAACTTTCTCTTCAAGCAAGCTTTCCCTGAATGATGGACTACCTATTATGTGGCTTTTATATCAATCTATCATACAAGTACATCTGGAGTGCTAAAGGTTCACTACCACTGGATTAGGGTAACAAGAAATTGACTCTTATGTGAGACAGCCATGGGATGGATTCTATTCTTAGTTAAGAATAATTTTAATTGCATTGCATTGAATTGAATCTGGGTTTATTTTTTACTTACAGTTTTGTGGTTTGTTTTCTGTGATTACCTTTGTTTTTCTACTCATTGGTTGTTTAAGGGCGTTTATACACGACCCCTAAACTCCGGGGCAAATGGCTCCCAGCTCCGGAGCTTTAAAATGTTTCCCCACCAGCTCCGTAGTTAACAGGAAATTAAGTGTGACCACGACCACTTTAGCGCGTCCCAGCGCACCTTTCAAGTACCTGCTCTTTGGAGGTGAAAATTATTTGATCCTCGCTTCTGTTTGTTGTTTTTTTGGGTCCCGCCCCTTTAAGAGCTACTTTTACAGAGACGAGAGGCAGAATGGAGGTGAGCGGCATGCTTTTCTTTCTCTTTTTCTCCTCCCTCACGCAGCCAGCAGCCAGGAAGTGCGGAGGGAGGTGGGGACACAGGAAGAGCGACGAACCCCTAAGATCTCTGGTCCAAATTTAAGTGGCCAGCGGATCTTAGGGGTCGTGTAAAAAGGCCCTTAATTTATTTGATATGTATTTTGTATGATTTGTTGTAAGCCACCCAGAGTGGCCAGCTGACCAGCTGGGTGAGATATAAATCAAATAAATAAATAAATAAATAAATAAATAAATAAATAATAGGATCATAGGATCCTACTAGAGAAAGAGAAAACCCCCAACAGATCCTGCAAGCTTGAAGTGTACCCAACTCAAAGTTAAGAGCATTGCAAACAAACATAAAACAAAAGATATCTGAATGTCTTTTAACTGCTTACACTTATGCCTTATCTGTGGGAGCAACAGAGCAAAACCAAATTCTCTCAAATGCCTCTGGCTTATATTAATCTCCCAGTTTCTCCATAAAAAACATGTCCCCATACCTTCTAAGCCTTTGATGAGATCGAAAGACTATACTAGAGGCATGCACATGGTGCATTTAATATTTGCAGGGTTATAATGGCACATTATTTTCTTGTGGTTAAAAACAAACACACCAGATTTGTGAACGCCCAGCTAGTACTCTTTTGTTGAGTTGTTTTATACAATATACTATATTTTATTCTTTTATTTTAGTTCCATACTGATGTATTGCTCATTTTGGGTCTGTTTTGCCCTCTTTGTTCACCGCCCGGAGCTCCTTTGGGAAGACGGGCGGTATAAAAATACATGAATGAATGAATAAATAAATAAATAAATAAATAAATAAATAAATAAATACTGGAAGCATAATTTTCCACATTGAAAAGGGATGCTTTACAGCAGTGAGCATCAGAGGACTCCAGTAGCGAGAGTCAAAATCATTCAAGAGCAGTCAATTAGCATTGATGATGTTTCTGTATTAAAAATGATGATCTTGCAACCAGAGTTTAGACTCACATCTAGCTACAGTACAAGGGAGAGTTGTAGACTAAGCTTTTCAGCCAAAAGAGGAAAAACACCCTGTCATGTTTCTACCAAATTCAAAGAAGAATATCAGTCCCATTTTGCTGTGGTCATGCTTTGGATTCCTTGCAAGTTCATGTTGATGTTATTCTTCCTCCCCCTAGTGAGTGGCTGTTGTCACAAGATTAGTTGCAGGGGCAGATTTGATTTGGATTCCTGCACTAAGCAGGGGGTTGAACTGGGTGGCCTTACAGACACCTTCCAGCTCCATGGTTCTATGATCCTGTGGTCTTCCTTGGACACTTGTATTTCTTTCAATAATGTTTCCCACAAAAATAATAATTAAAAATGGGATTGAACCTGCAATATACCTGGTTGAGAGAAGCTGGGTGTCCACAAAATAAAATGTCCCAACTTTCCCCCCAAAAGAAGTATCCATGAAAGCAATGAATTTAATTTATGGGGTTCATGGCTGGCGTGCCGTAGGCTTCACAGAACGCAATAAGCCGTCTGAGTTAGAAAATAGATTTATTGGTTCAACCAAGGGTACTTCCACACTCTTTGCTGGTGCGAAGTCCAACGAGAAAACGAAAGGAGCAATATTTTATAAGGTTTCCCAGCACTCTTTTGTCCCTCCGCCCATCCGAGTTTACATCACATATTTTGTTACATGCATCAAATACTAATTGACATCCTTGGTCATTTATTTTGTATTTCTGACACCAATTAAATGTTTTAATTGTTGTAGTGTTTGAAGTATCTTACACAGACTAGTACCCGTGAGCATGCCAGCTGCTGAGCTCTTGAAATAGAGATAAGATTTTTCTTGGCTGACGTATATGCAATTAGCTGTGTAGAGCTTCAAGGCTATGAAAATAATTAGATTGCTGGCTCAGCCAGAAGTTCCCCCGCCTCTTAGTGACCGGAAATGCTTAACCAAAGTTTTAGGACATAGATACAATTGTCTAAATATATATATATATTTGTGTGGCTTACATTCTTTGGGATACACTGTTTTGATTACATGAGGCTTGCCAATGCCTGGGGGTTACTAAAATAGCTATATATGAGGGATCTATACCCTTCACTCGGCCCTGACGCGTTATGGAAATTTACGCCAGTAAATTCTCCATAGGTTGCCCTCCCGTGGCTCCCATGATAGACTTGTAAGGGACAAAGGAACATATCGAAGGTGTATATACAAAAGCGTGAATATTGCTTAAGCTTCCCTGCTTCCTATTCCCTTGGAGAGGGGTGTCATCATGAGTGACTTTTCAGTGTTCCTGACGAGAGTATCAGCAGTGCTGCCAGGAAAACTTTTCGCGCCCTTTTTCTTCTCTCAAAGGGCTTATAGGCACAAAATGATTTGTGGCGTCTCATGGTGAGGGCCGCATTTGAACAAAGAAATACCCCTTAATTCACTAGGGGACTCTCTATAGTGAAATGTTAAGTTACCAGATAAAGTTTAGCAATGTCTGGGAGTTAAAAAGACCCTCTGGCCAGACCCGCAGACTGCAATGGATGGATGCGTTTCACAGACCATAGCATTTAAATGTCCCCTGTTTGAGGAATGCAACATGATCACAACATCCCATGGCCTGCTGCTCACTGCTCAAAGATTCCAAATTCCCAACCTCTGAAGGGGCTAGCATAATATTGTGATAAATTTGGATATCAAGATCCCCGTCCCAAAGTGATAATCTAAACAGGCTTTAAACAGCAGATTTGTTCAGTACCTTATTTCAGGACAATCATGAAACCCAAATAAATTTTCTTGCAGGAGCAGTGCAAATGTGAGATATCTTGCTTATGTGTTTGGTAATCAGGCTGAAAACCCCTGAATTCCATTTAGGGTCAGTTTGCAAATCAAACACTTATAAAAATATGAGCAAGGCTCCTTTGCCAGCCTGCTCCCTTTTGCTGTCAAATGGCTTTAGACCTTGAAATATGATTTTTCATACTGTCATTTTTCATAAAGATACACAAACAGTAGTACCTGATTTCATAGAACAAAGATCATAACATGATTTTCAACCTTATTCAGGTGTGTGGTGTGCTTTGAAACTCAAATGATAGCAGGTTGTGCAGAATTACCCAGTTGTTCATGCATACAGGACAACCCAGATGATAGACATTAATCTTAGAAAACCAATTTTTAGCCATAAACCATACTCAATAGTTATAGTCCCATGGTAGAGTCACGGATGAGCTATTGAAATCAAAGCAGAGATGTCTCTGTAGCTGTCAGTTCACACACAGAATCAGCCCCACAAATATGGGACAAAAAGTAATTCATCATTGTCTTTGGTGAAGTAAATAATGTAGACAGCTATTCTAGAAAACCATTGTTTTGTGGTATAAAGTCTCGGAGCACCCATGGGTGCCAAAAAAATTTCTCTCATTCGATGTAAATTGCACAGAAAGGCAAGTAATTAAAAAAAAACATTTTCAGTGACACATCATGAACATTATATGAATTATGGAAGGCACATTCAGAAAGGCACTTCAAACTTTTACAATGACTATCAATAATAGGCAGTAATATAATAAACAGTGATTAATAATTAACGTCCCCTTTGCAAGGCTTCGAAATAAACGCTCACTTGTGGATGCTGGTGTGTGTGTGGCGACACAAGTTCACAAGTTCTTGGTGGTCCAGCGCATGGTGAAGGCATGTGAAGGTCTGAATTTGAACCCCACCAAGTTTCTGTCCCGACGAAAAGGGGTGAAATTGCGGGCGTAAAGTCTGTTGGCCGCAATCCAAAACAAGAGTCTGTGGCCGCTAAACTCCTTCCGTCTCCCCCCTCAGAGACAGACAAAGAAAAGAAAAGGAAAAGGAAAGGAAATCAGGCAGACAGGAGGTCAGCCCATCAACCGGAAGCTTCGGGGGAAATCAGCAGACGACAGTGGGGCTCCCCGAAGTGGCAAATGCAAGGCTCCCCCAGGAACAGGGGTGATGACCACAGGTCAGGTGCAATTCGGCGTCCTCCATCCAGTGTGAAGTCATCTAAGGCATGAGGCATCATACTGCAGGGGGCAGGAGGCGTCACCGGTCAGGCCTCTCTCCCTCTCGGTCGCGGGGTGCGGTCCACGCTGGGTGAATAGGCTGGCATCACTGGATCCAGGGGCCCACATCGATCGAACTGGCGGAGCGCAGTCATCTCGAAGATGGCATCAAAGACATCAAAGGCTCCAGAAGGGATAGCGGAAGGGATGGCAGGAGGGTCCCCATCTCAGCATCCACGAACGGCGGCGTCAGGTTTCCAAACCCAACCGACTCCATGATCCAGAAATAAAGAACAGGTGGGCGTTTTTCCCAGAGCAAAAGCCCGTCCTCCAGGAGGTACCTGGATGAGAGAAGAACACACACACACAACCACAAACAAACACAGAGGACAAACCCCCACAAAAGGACCCCTCAGCTGTCCTTGTGCTGCCAAGCAGGGTGGTACAGTCTATCTGACAGTCATGAAAAGGAAAAAAAATGTTGAAAAAGGCAGACTGGGGCTTTCCTCTTCGTAAAACCAGTACGTGAAGTAAGGGGGGGCCAAAGTCTATGACGAGGACACCTCTATACAGCAGTAGATATGCACAAGTTCAGCTGGCCCAGATGAGTGCTTGCAAGGTGTAGGTGTTCAGGTGTCCCCAATCAACCACAGATCCCATCCCCAAGTCAAATTGCTCTCCTACACGGGGACAGCAAAAAAAAAAAAAATGTAGCTGGCAGAATATCCAGGAAATGCAAAGTAGGCTCCTAGCATGAACCAAATTGTTCCGGAGGGGAGTTGGACTGGCAAGCGGAATGATAAAGTCACGGCCGTCCACACTTCAAAACAAAAGTCAGTGGCTGTTTTAAACCCACTCTCTCCCCCCATAAACAAACAGAGAGAGAGAAAAAAAAAAGGAAAAGAAAAAGAGACAGGAAGACAGGATTGTAATCTGTCACCCTGAGTTGAAAGTGAATCAGCAGGCTGCCTCGGGGGCCTTCCGAACTGTCAAACGCAGCTGTCATCTGGGGAAGGATGCCTCAGGAAAGTGTTTCCTCCAGCGTCTTTCCGAGTGGGACGAGACAGACAGACCGAAACAGACGAACAATAAACACACACACAAAAAAATTGCCACGCAATCTGCAGAACATGGCCTGGTTCTCCAGGTGTGATAGTGCTACATGCAGTACACTGTGTGCAGATTTCAATGGCACAGTGCAGTGCAGTCTATCTGAAAGGCTGAAGAAGGGGGGAAAAATGTCGCAAAAAGCGAATGTCCTGCAGAATGGGGCATATCTCTTTGTGAAACAAGCATATGAATGGGGGGGGTGTGCAAATGTTCAGAAAAATCGTTTGGCCATAGTACACAACTGCACTTTAGTAGTTGTTCACAAATTCAGGTCGGCCATGGTCACGCTACTAGGCTCCCTATGAAATTTGTAACAAATTAATAATGTGCACTATAGAGCCATTCTTAAAAATAGGGAAGCTTGCCCGTTACATGCACAAAACAGGAAAAGAAAAATCGTTAAGTCCATTTTGGTTTCTAAAAAAAAATAAGCCTCAATTTCCTCAAGGGGGGGGGCTTCTGAGACCAGGCGTGGGTTAAAAGCTGCAACCTAGGCGAGCCTTTTACCGCCTAGGGCAAAAGGAAAGAAAAATCTTTTATTCCCCTGTGTTGACTTAGTTATAAAGAGTCATTGAAATCGCAAGTAGCTTTTAAACTTATCTTCGAAAAGCCTAATTAAGAAAAATGTGCAGTGCGTAGAGTAAGCAAGGCTCGTCTTAAATTCTGGCGTGTAAGCCTGTTGAACGCTTTGGGACTGACCCGTACGTTACGTTACTCCAGGCTTGGGAGAGAGAGAAAAAGGAAAACTAGGCTGTTTTGTCAACATTCCTCAAATTCCTCTGGGAGGGGGGAAGGAGAGGTGGTATGCTGGCTTGAGAGCAGAAAAAGAAAGGAGGGGTGTAGACTTTTAAAATTCCCCCGCGGCTGCCTTTTGCAGCCTGAGGCTAGCAGATAATCTCCTGTAATAACTCCGTAATGGATTAGGTGTGAAATGCTTCTGAAACAAAAGGAGGGCAATCCACCATTCTTGTGGCTTGTTGTCTGCTTAAGTCTAATTTGAGAAGCGTGGCCCTTGTAATGAATAAACAAAAGCCACTTAAATTAGGAGGGGGAAGAAAATCTTAGGTGGACATGCAGAATGTCTCTCTCTTCCTTCACTCTGATATCTATGGGGAGACAAATAATGCCTAGCTGGTACTTAAGTCCTTATGAAGACCATGAAAGCACAGTTAAAAAAAAAAAATCCTGCTTATTCTCCAAGGATGGAAGGAAGAGAGAGAGAGAGAGAGAGAGAGAGAGAGACCAGGACGCCTTTTGAAATAGTCCAAATGTGGATATTTATTGGCAGTTTGGTCCTGAGAATCTCCCTGTGTTTTAAATTAAATTGCCTTGTTTGTTCTCAAATGTTCTTAACTACTTTTGGAGAAGGAACAAGGCATTGATTCTAATTCCTGTCGTGGCTAGCTGCCAGAAAGGGGGTCAGCTCCTGTTTCGATGTCCCTGCTGTTGATTATTAATAGTTCAGAAATAACGTCCCTACCTATCTCCTCATGCGGTGCATAGCAATTCTTAGTTCTGTTTAAAGCTTCCATATTCAAGGAGTTGGGCATTGGCGTAACGGGATGGAAGTACCTCCTGAATGCTTGAATAAGGCAATTCAGAAGTGCGCATCTCCCGCCTAGCACTTCCTGTCCCCTCAATGCTTCATGCTCTCTTCCAGTTCTCTCACCTTCATACGTATCCATCCCCACTTCTGTCTTGCCGCCTTCCTTCTATTACACTTCCACTTCCCATCTGTCCCTTTCCATACTTCCTCAGTCCACTGTCCTGCCTTCCTGCTACCACACTTCCTCTATTCAACTGTCTTTCTCTACACCTTTTTCAGTTTACCATCCTGCCTTTCCTTCCATCATCTTTCAGGTTTATGAGACCAGTTTAAAAGAATGGGGTGGACGTTTTTATCTTATGAGTCCTACCCAGCTTTACTGAAACTGCATTACTCAGGTACCCTATGATGTTTTCCCTGTAAAATGTCCCTTCAGCTGGTAAATCTTTTGTGTGACCAACCAGTCACAAAATACATAGGATGTTGTTTATCCATGAGTACTCAAAAGTACCCTTCTCACTGCCCATTTTTCCCCTGGTGTTATTAAAATTGCTGGCGGGGTCTTCTAGCTGGCAGAGTATTTAGTCTCTATATTATTTAACTAAGCACGTCCTTATGAATTCACACGCCTCTTGCTAGCAAGTCATAATTGGTCTGCCCTCCTTGAGGGTTAGAATCTTAATTTGAGATGGCAAAGTCCTGCCTAATCCTAGAGGGGCTCTTCTTAAAACTTACTTTTGTTCCATATAATACTAAAATCATTACTTCTGGTGGCAGAATTCCAATGTTACCACATCGCACATCAAAAAGGGGGTGCATAAACTACACTAGTTTATCCCCATAGGTTTGCTTAAAGGTCTAACTGTGTTCCTATGACTTTTCCCACACAAGCATCAAACGGACTCGCACCTCAACAATCAAATGCACATCATACACGCCAACATGTGATTCAGCAACCATACACAACTCTCCCACATTTCTGTTTCCCCAGTTAACTGCGATCCCTTGCCTAAGAATAAATCTTTTTAACTTCTCTAAAATCAAACGGAGATGGTGGAACTCCGTTGGCATTGTGGGGCAAAGATTGCCAGTCTTTGCCCCTGCTTAAGACACAGAGAATGGCCATTTCTCTGCTGTTACGCAGGGTATAGAGGCACAGCCCCTTACCCTGAAAAACACACATACATGAAGCTTCTTTTATACAAAATTCAAAAGTGGAATCATCATCCCACATACCCATGCATTAATATATCTCTTAAACTTACCCAGGATGTTAGAGCAGCGCTCTTCTCCTCCTGTTTCAAATACTTAGGGGGCGGACCCTAGAGATGTTGGACTTTGCAAAAATCCTCTCCTCTCTTGGGGATCTCAGGGCCTCAGTGTCCCTGAACGTCCCCTGGTCCTTGGGATGTTAAGGTCATATCTGACCCTTCTCCTCCCTGTACCCCCCGGGGCCGACAATAAGAATTCGCAATCTTCTCCACTCCACAGAGCTGTTAGATTCGAACTCAAGCCACCCCACAGCTGGTTTTCTACCTTACCAGAATTCTTCTGCGCAGTCCTTCTCAGTTCTTTCCCTTTTTGGCCGGCTTCTATTTTCCCTCAAGCATGGCAGCCCATTCAGTGCTGACAGAGTGATCTTCCTCATAAATTTGAGGGTCCGGACTAAGACCAATTAATCAGCACGAACTTCTCACCATGCATTGAGTCAGACTCTGCAGCCTTCCAGCAGCAGCAATTTCCCCGGCATCTCCACCAGATGAAAGCAATGAATTTAATTTATGGGGTTCATGGCTGGCGTGCCGTAGGCTTCACAGAACGCAATAAGCCGTCTGAGTTAGAAAATAGATTTATTGGTTCAACCAAGGGTACTTCCACACTCTTTGCTGGTGCGAAGTCCAACGAGAAAACGAAAGGAGCAATATTTTATAAGGTTTCCCAGCACTCTTTTGTCCCTCCGCCCATCCGAGTTTACATCACATATTTTGTTACATGCATCAAATACTAATTGACATCCTTGGTCATTTATTTTGTATTTCTGACACCAATTAAATGTTTTAATTGTTGTAGTGTTTGAAGTATCTTACACAGACTAGTACCCGTGAGCATGCCAGCTGCTGAGCTCTTGAAATAGAGATAAGATTTTTCTTGGCTGACGTATATGCAATTAGCTGTGTAGAGCTTCAAGGCTATGAAAATAATTAGATTGCTGGCTCAGCCAGAAGTTCCCCCGCCTCTTAGTGACCGGAAATGCTTAACCAAAGTTTTAGGACATAGATACAATTGTCTAAATATATATATATATTTGTGTGGCTTACATTCTTTGGGATACACTGTTTTGATTACATGAGGCTTGCCAATGCCTGGGGGTTACTAAAATAGCTATATATGAGGGATCTATACCCTTCATCCATATTATGTCTCTCTTAGCAAACAGGCAACATAGTTTAAATATGGGAACAAGGACAAAACATTGTATTTTTCAGTACTGTATACAATATATTTTTGTGTCTCCACGCATAGAAAGAAGTGGATTTCAGCCCCCAAAGGCTCACAATAAACTTATTTGCAAGAACAGGAGGCACCTTTATTAAACCATTAGGAAAACAAAACAAATAAAACAAAGCAAGCTTTCGGTAGGATTTATTTGTTCAAGTGCCTCAGTGTTTTCTGGGTCTGGCCTGTGCAACGATACCAGGGGCATTTTGTCTTTCGTTTTGTTTCGTTGGATTGTGCTTTTATATTATTATTATTATTATTATTATTATTATTATTATTATTATTATTATTATTATTATTATTATTATTATTATTATTATTGCCAGGGCTTAACAACCTCAAGAGCTGAGGGAGGGGGGGGAAAGTTACTTTAAGGAGGGAACTCCCAGGAAATCCCCCAAACGGTTTGCCACCTCGTGGGAAGGATCTCCTTAAAAATCAACTTTTCCCTTAGCCCTTATTGAAACGCTTTCTATACAAGAGACCAGAAGATGGGGAGGGGGGCGGGGGAAGAGGAGAGCGGGGAGTTGAACGGTTTCCCGCCCCATTGCCCCGGCGCCTCCTGGGAAACGTAGTTCCTTTCCTCCGGACCTCCTCCTCCTCCTCCTCCTCCTCAGTCCCGCCCCCTCCGGCCGGGCCAATCGGGCGCCCCGCGTGGCACGTGACTTCTGGGCGTGGTTTGGAGGGCGGCGGCAGAGGCGGGCGGGCGGGCGCTGGGCGGTGGGGGCGCTGCTCCTCTTCCTCCTCCTCCTCTTCTTCTCCGGCCATGGCGTCCTCCCCGTCCTCCTCCCGCGAGGCAGCCCCGGGAACCCCCGAGAAGGCGGAGGCGGCCGTGAACCGCTGGGTCTTGGTTTTTTACCTCCACCAGGCCAAGGAAGCCTTCCGGGCGGGGCGCAGGAAGGATTTCCGACAGCTGCGTGACGTCATCAACGGTCAGGTCCTCGTTGTCGTCATCATCATCATCATCATTAATAATTATTAATAATCACCTTAATAATAATAATAATAATAACTTTGGAACTGTAGAGCTGGAAAGGACCTCATGGATAATCTCTAGCCCCTTCCCCGCCAAGGAGGCACCCAGGGGAATCGAACTCTCAGATCCTAAACCCCATTGAGCCTTCCAGCCACGTTAAAAACAGCTGAACCTTCGCTTAGGTTAGGGGTTCCCCATCCACACCCTCGCTGCCCCCTTAGAACGTACTGGAAGGGCGTCAAGCCCCTGCCAAGGAGGTGCGGGGTGGGTCGCTGGTGATGGAGGGGAGCAGGGGGGAATCGAACTCCCCAAGGGAGACCTGAACTGCTTAGCTGTCCTGCGGTCAGATTGGTTCCTTAAAATTTTTTTAAAGTCACATAAAAGAGGCTTTTGGAGGTGGGAAGCCGCTTTCTCAGCACAAAGAGTGTTGCAGGACGTTACCAGCGCTTGCAAAACTGCCTTACCTTGTTGGGATGTGTTTGGGGGGGGAGGTAACGCAAGAAAGAGGGCAGTTCCTTCATTTAATTATTAACACACACACCCCCTCCAAAAAAGAGGGGAAAAAGTTTGGAAAGCTCACCTCTTTGGGAATACAATGCCCAGCCAGCCCCAAGTGTTTCCTAGTTCTGAAAATATTTATATTCTGCCCTGAAAGTGTTTGCATTCTGCTCTGCAAATATATATCTAAATTCTGCCTTAAACAGAGAACTTTTTACAAAGTGCAGAGATGAAAATTTAAAAAAAAAATCAGAAGCATTCTGCAGCAAAATTTGTTAACCAGAAATTCCCCATGTGGGGTGCCTTGAGTCCTTAAGGGATCCACTGGCCGTTAGTTATTTATGAGAATACTTGGGGTTTTTTAATGATGTAAATGGTTTTTTTAGAAAGGTAATTGTTTTCACCTGTAATGCTAGGCCACGCTAACATGGTATTTTATATTGGCACTAGAACGAGGCCAACTGCTTTATAAATCATATTGCCAGACACCCATGCAGGTGTGTTTATTTATTTACTGGTCTGTGAACCCCTTAGTGTGAGCACTAGTCAGATGGGTAGTGTAAAAAAATCAAATACTGTAAATAATCTGTATGTCAGCTGATGATGCCTACAGATCTATATACTCAAACAATTCTTGGGACTCCATGAGGCCTATTAAGGTTGGAGGAGTGATTTATTTATGGATGCTTTAATACTGCCATTGTATTCCATTCCAGTGGTTCTCCACCTGTGGGTCCCCAGATGTTTCTGGACTGAAACTCCCAGAAGTCTTCAGCACTAGCTGAGCTGGTCCAGGAACATCTGGGGACCCACAGGTGGAGAACCACGGATCTATATACTCCCCTATCTGCCAAGAAGTGCTAGTTCGCTTATTTGATTCCCTCTGCTCTGCTTCTCCAGCTGTGCTGGCCAGGCCCTCCTCCCTGGACAAGCCTCTTCGTATCCAGCTGCGGATTATGCAGTTCCTCTCTAGGATTGAAGAAGGTGAGAGTACTGAGTGTAGTTGCTTCCTGGCAGCATGGAGTTAAAACTGCAGCGGGCTGCTCACAGGAGAAGAGAAACACACAATGTGGAGCTTTTAAGACGGCTCGATAAAGATGAATAATTGGGTGTGGTATCAAAGCCAGCCTGGATTCTCTTGAGTAGCAAAAAATATACGATTGTATATTATAAACTCTTGTAATCTGTGCTTTGGCCACAATTAGAGAAGAAAAGCCTTACTAGAAAAGACACCAAATGAGTCAAATGAGCCACAATTAGAGAAGAAAAGCCTTACTAGAAAAGATACTAAATGAGTCAATGAAAGAATCCACGACCTTGGGTTTATAAATCCTAAGCCAATTAGTAACAATCTCCTGCAAGTCACTCAGAAGGGTTGCCATAAAAGAGAAGAAACTTGATAGCCCATAACAACAAGGATAGAAATGTAAAATTTTCAGAAATTTGAAGCTTAGAAAAAACCATTTTTTCTCTCTTGTGTTTTTTTTCCCGGGGGCCCCGGGGGGGGGGGGAGAACATTTTGGAAAAATTGAAAAAATGCTACATTAGCACTCCCCCTTTTTTTACAACTTGAAAGTCATTCTGTTACTTTAGGAACATAAAATATGACTATGGACAATTTGACTTGGCATAAAATGATCACAGCTAGCATATTAAAATGTAGTGTATTTGTAATCGTAACAAATGGAGTAACATTCTCCTGAACTGTTATGTGGAACAAAGGACTTTCTACAAAACAATGTTTAAAAATCCAGAATTAACAATCATTCATATTTCCTCTCCACAGTTTGTAACCTAGGACTTGCTTGTCCTCAATGCACAGAAATTAGAATAATCTGATACTATGCATATTTTCCAGAAATGATTCAGAAAACATTTGAACACCCTGTCTTAAAACATTTTATTCATCTTATTAAAACGTCCCATAATCATTTTTTATTTTTTATTTTTTTTCAATTTTTCAGAAAACAAAAAGGCTTCAGGAAAAAACGGGGAAAAAACTTTTTTTCTGAATTTTTTTCCAGTTTTTTTTCGCTGGGCCTTCATATCTCGAGCTGCCGGTGTCCCCGCCTGCATGCATTGTACCTGTTACGCAGCTGGCCTAGGAAGGACAGTACGTTTGGGGGAGTGATCGGATTTATTTTTATTTTATTTTTTTGGTACTGCAGATTGGAGCATGAATAGAGGGACTATGCTGACCACACTTGACTGTGCGCTGCTGCTTCTGGAGAAGTTGAAGGGCGAGCTGAATATAGATCTCTCTGTGTACCAGGAAATAAAGAAAAAAATAAATGAGGCTGTAAGAGTCATCATTTTATTTCCTGTAAAGGGTGATGATTGACACGCGTTAGCCAGGAAGCCTGAGAACGGCTGCTCCCGCCCTCTCAGTGCTTTTACGTTGCTTTGGTTTAAAGCAGTGCATTCTGAGGAAGATTGAATTTGAGCTGCGATTCCATTGATCAGAATTAGTGGCTTCTCCTTGTTCTGTTTGTTTTAATTCTTCCCTCTGACTTACAACTCAGAGATGTTACCAGGTTATGATTTCTTCAGAATCCCCTGGTGGAGAGCCCGGGTTGGCTAAGATTTCAGAGATGCTCTTGATGGATTAGGACAATGGTTCCCAATCTGGGGGAGGGGGGTCAGGACTCTTTTGGGGGGTCGAACAACCATTTCACAGGGGTCGCCATGAACCAGTGAAGCAAAAGGCACAGACGGCTTGGGTCTGGAGGAGGCAGGGGGAGTTACAGCTTGATAGGTTGAAGGGGATGTCAGTCAATGGCACTGGAGGCTGCAATTAGGTGAGGGTGCCTGTAGAGGGAAGTTCTCTATGGCCACCTGTGGCAGTGGCCTGCCAAAGTGGGCCTGTGGCCTCTTCCAAGCAGGGCAAGGGGGTCACCACTACATGAGGAACTGTATTAAAGGGTTACAGCATTAGGAAGGTTGGGAACCACTGGATTAGGAAAACCCACTGCACCTCTTCCGGGCTAACTGCTTCTCCAACTCTCTTCCCTAAAGGCTATCATCTCTTGTGTGAAAAACAAAGAATACGAACAAGCGAGGAAGATCTTAAAGCAGCTCTCCTCAAAGGACCCTGATACTCAGGTGAGCCTCGAGGATGTACCCTTTCTGGCTGAGGGCAGCTAATGACGCAGGTGCCTCTCATGGACCCTCTTCTGATGGGTTGAGGCAAGGAGAGTCGTCGTTGCTCTTCTTGATCCTTTATCTCAAAATTGCTGAGGGTTCTGGTGTGGGAACCGTTCTTTGAAGGGTGTGTTTCGGGGGGGGGCTGCAGTGACGTGCACATGCTCCTGGCGCCACGTTGCATGTCTGGAAGGGAAGCGACCTTCTGTTTCCCCTGACCTTTTGCTTTGAGGCAGGGTTAAAGGGTGCCTGCTTCCTATCCAAGCCATTGGTTCTGCAAGTGCTTCAATGTCTCGCTTGTGAACATAGATGAATAAGATGAATAAAAACAAGCTTTCTGGGAGGAACGCAGCAGTCTGTGCGTGCATCCCTTCTCATCTGGCTGAGAAAGGCATTTTTCTCTGTCTGTTCTTCATTCTGCGGCCAAGGTCAACCTGGCCTAAAACCCCTCCAGCAAATTCCCAACCTTCTGGTCCACCTTGTTTACTGGGAGAACACCCCAGTCCGTCAAGAACGTTCTCGGCGCTTGTTTATGCTCCTGTTTCATCTCAATTTCCCTTTCTTCCATCTCTTGGATGCCTTTTCGCCTGGTTTGATGTCCCCTCCACTTCCCTTGCCAACTCTCAGGATCCTTTTTGCTCCCCCAGAATATGCTGCAGAGCATTATCGCAGAGAGAAACCTCTCTCACCCAATCATCAAGGACTTCTCCTATCTCTCTTTTCGGCAGAAAATGCTCACACTTATGGAAGGTTACCTGGAAGATTCTGAGCCCTTTCTCTTAAAGGTAGGTGCCAGTCTCGGGCCTGGAATTCATGCCCTGCAGAAGGCTTTGAGCGAGTGGATGGAGGACGTGGAGATGCACTGCGTTCAGCCTAGAAAGGTTCTTTTTAAAGGTTCCCCTCCCTAGCTTAGCCCCTAGGGCCGAAGAGGAATTGTTGCAGGGGCCGATACCTCCCTGCGTAGCAACTCTGCACAACCAAGTGTGCACTTTTGGCATCTGAAATTCAAAGCAGGGGCTTTGCCCATCAAGATAGTTGGGTGAAACCAGGTGCCTTAAGATGGAATGGCCCCTGCCTCAGAAGTCTTGCTGACATACATAATTGGGGCGGGGGCGGGGAGTGATGTGCGGGGGTGGGGTGGATTATGGTGTTGGTGACTCTTTATTCCATGCCTCTCCTTGAAGATGGCCCACACCAGTTTGGCTCAGCAGACGGTGCGTCCGGTGAATCCTGTGGAAGAAGTGAGCGAGGCGGTGGTGCCCTCTGTAGCTGCCGAAGAGGTAGTAGAGGCAGAGGCCATGGAGGTGGCAGGCCCAGAACCCCAACCAACAGAGGCGGCGGCGGCGATGGAGCCCGAACCCGAAGGTGGCAGAGGAGCCATACCGGAAGAGTGCCCAACATCTTCGGAGGGAGGCTGCGAGGAAGGGCCGCGGCCCACGGCAACCGAAGGAGCAGGCCAAGGAGGAGTGGCGCCACAGGGCCTGGACACAGCCCCCGAGCCGGAGGAGGCTGCCAAGCCTCCTCTCAGAGAGACGGGCCCTGCTGCAGATGCTGCTGCCAACACTGCTAAGGACTCGGACAGGTACGGAACCGTACGACAGGGTCATGCCTAACTGCAGTGAGGGAATATTTGGGTGCTCCCTCCCCCGGGCAACCTCCTGACACTGTGGGTTGCGAGAGCCATTGTGCCAGCGGCAACGGTTGGCCATTGGAGTGAGGCCTTGGGCTAAGGGCCAGTGAGCTCTCGGGCCCCAGGAGCCCCACGTTCCACCCCAGCATAAGGAGAGGAACAAACAGAAGGGGACCAGAGATCTCTTTGCAATGTTAGAAACATGCATTTTAAAATAAGGGTCCCAAGTACAGAGGTGAGCCGTATCCTGGGTGGAAAGAGAATCCCCTTCTTGGAGTAGCTTCTGGAATACGTCTGTGAAGATTCTCAGTCATCCAGGTTCGTTTAACTGGGAGTTCGTTTAACATTCAGACCGATGAAGCTGTTTGGATTAACAGCGAAACGTTTCTATCTCTCAAAAAAAGAAGTCCAGTAGCCATGACTCAACTCCCAGTTAGCTTCTGGAAGCTTCCAATTCCCCCCTCTCCAGTTTGTGAGGGTCAGGGAGCCTCATGATTCCCACCCAGCCTTAGAAGGAACATAGTGTATTTTTTTTTTTGGCCTTATAAGACGCACTGGGCCATAAGATGCACCTAGTTTTTAGAGGAGAAAAACAAGAAAAACGTTTAGCCTAAGGTTTTATGGCAGGGGAAGGGGAGGCTTGCAAATGAGGTGATGGGAGCTGTGGGATCCAAGCTGCCAAAAGGAGAGGCTTGCAAATCAGCTAATTGGGGCTGTTGATTCTAAGCTGCAAAGGGGGAGGCTTGCAAACCGGGTAATTGGAGCTGTGGGATCCAAACTGCAAAAGGGGAGGCTTGTAAATGAGGTTGAATCCGGGCTTCAGAAGGGGAGGGCAGAGGCTCCGTGGAGACCTCTTTGCAAACAAGGGGGTTTTTGACGGGGGAATCTTGCTTGGAGCCTGATCTGACCCATCCATTAACCGATGGCCTTGATGGCTTGACTCGCGCTTGAGCCTTCCAGTAAGTGAACATACATGCATACATACTTGTCCAGGGAGCACGTAACCCGTACGTGACTTAAAAACCAACTAATCTAAGGCCACAATAGAAGTTGATATTTGTTGATGTCTGGACGAAGTTATCTGGAGGAGGTGTGTTTACCTGATGATCCATCTTGCTCTGGGTGGGAGACGACTCGAATCCTCTCTTTGGCCTAAGAGCAGCCCTATTTAGTTCGAATGCTGCCTTTCTCGAGTAGAAATTGTTCCATGAAAGCAAGGATCTCACTGGTTTTCATTATTTCTTGGTGGTTTGGAGACTAAGGACAGGGAAGCTATGTGAGAGGTGTGTGTGTGTGAGAGAGAGTGCAGGGTGTACAGATAGACTAGCCAAAGTTATGAGCAACTCGTCATCAAAACCCACGAAGCCTGCTCTTTTCTTTTTTTCTGCTGGCGCCCCCCCAGAAGGCCAACTTCCTACGGCTACTCGGTCCTGAGAGAAGCTTACAGGGCCCTTTCCAGCGCTCCCATCCCCGACGAAGCGTTTTTGAGACTCGACGAGGCAGACTGGACGGGCCCCAAGCCGGGGGCAGCATCCGCATCCCATGGAACCAAACGCCCGAGGGAGGAGGAAAAGGAGCCGGTGGCCTGCGGGTCCCGCTCCGTCCCGCGGAAATCCAAACAGAGAGTGTGCATAAACCACTTGCTGATGGGCCCGGAGAAGACCTCCCCGAATAAGCAGCTCTTATCCTCAGAAGTCCGTGTGACTTTATCCGTCCTTCCAACAGAATCCAGAACATCAGCCCAGCCGGCCGACCCGCATCTTCCCAGGTAGGTGGCCGCGCGGGGCGAGGCCTTGCTAAGCGCACCAGGGGCTCGTCGCTGCCATAGGAACGTCCCAGGCCTGCCGTTTGGGAGGATGGTCTCGATGACAGAATGGGTGGCAGTCCTAGGCACGATTTCCCCTTCGGTGTCCTTCCGCGCAGACACTCACAGACCCACCAACCACTCCGTTTTACCTGCCTTCCCCTGTTTGTGCCCTGGGCTTGGCTCTCTAGCTGGGCCTGTCACGGGCTGGCTTGCTGACAGTTTGTGTTTCCTTTTCTGCACTCAGTTCGCCCAAGGAGAAGGTGCAGGCGGATGATCCCGAGGAGGAGAAGGAGGTTTGGAGCGACGAGGACGAGCTGTTTCTTGACGAGAGTAAGAGGGGAGCTCTCTGGCTGAGCCTGGTTTTGGGGAGGGGGGGGAGGCGCGCTCGGCCCTTCTGCCAGGTCTCCGGGGCAGAGGCCGCTGGTGCCCACTGCGACGGGGCACAAAAGTTGGGGAGGCCAGAAAGACAATTCCCTTACCTCTGCCAGAGGCAGTGGAACAAACAGAGACCAGGAGCCTCGTGGCGCAGTGGTTAAATGCCTGCACTGCAGATAAAACTGTGCCCGCGACCTGGGGGTTCAATCCCAGGTAGCTGGCTCAAGGTTGACTCAGCCTTCTATCCTTCCCAGGTCAGTAAAATGAGTACCCAGCTTCCCGGGGGGGGGGCAATGTGTAGCCTGCATACTGTAATTAAGAACTGTAAACCGCCCAGAGACTACTTGAAGTGCTATGGGGTGGTATATAAGCAGACCACTTTGCTTTCCTTTGCTTTTGCAAGCCAGAAATGTGGTTTGGATGAGCTTTTCTTCCCAGACAGAGAGAGAAATCAGCTGAAGGCAGATGGGGGAAAGGACCAGCTGCTTCTAGCTGGTCAAAGACAGATAAGGGGGTTTGATCCCTGTCTGCTTAAGGGTTTCTGGTGGGGTTCAGGAGTGGCAGACTCTCTACTCACTGACCTGGAATGGCAGATGGAACTGGCATTTCAGGTGGCACAATGTGTCCCCATTTTGTTGCAGTGTGCCGTCAAGTTGGCCCGGACCTCTGGAGGCCTTTCCCAGGTTTTTCTAGGTAGATGTAGGTTTCCTCTTCCCTTCTTCTGGGGCATCTTAAGACAGTGGCGATTGCCCAAGGCCGCCCCGTCGGGCCCTTCTCCCAGGAGGCGCGGGGGGGGGGGAATCGAACTCCCGACACCTCTCTCTGCAGCCAGTGACCTAAACCACTCAGCTATCCAGTGACGCTCGTGGTACGTCGCTCCACCATGAAAAGCTCTCTGTTTTTGGAAAGGAAAACTCCCTAAATGGTAGCCACGTGTTTTGGTGTCTGCAAGGAGATGAAGCAGCCCGCGTGGTTTGTTTTTCAGGTGCAGGGGCGCAAAGAAGTAACTCGGACGGCCACGGCAGTAAAAAAAAGGTAAATGTAGTCTTGCAGCTCACCCCAATGCAGCACTCCCGGACACACCACCCCTGAGCACCGGCCATCTGCAGGGAGGCCCTGAGGAAGGGAACACAGCCGTCTGGTCTGCCAGATGACCGAGATACGGGCTGCCTTCCACCGACCAGGACTTGCCTGAGAAGCTCAGTCATGTCATGTGCTCAGTCGTGGTCATGGATTGCAGTTCCACCCATGCGCCTCCCCCTCCCTCACTCCAGAAACGCAGCTGTTTGTTCATCAAGATTCTTTCACAAGTGCCATATTTCCATGCACTCGGGGCCGTCATGACTAAATGTGCAAGCACAGAGAACACCGGTACCTTCCCACCTAAGTGGCACCTATTTACCTACTTGCACATTTATGTGCTTTTGAGCTGCTAGGTTGGCAAAAGCACGGACAAGCGACAAAGCTCAGGTCCGTTGCACGGATTTGAACTGTTGACCTTTTGACCGACAAGCCCAGTGGCTGAACAGTTTTAACACCTGCACTGACACCTGTGTCCTATGTATGTTTGTATGGCGCCTGGAGTAGAAACTGGCAAACCACTCCAGTATTCCTGCCGAGAAAACTCCATGGACATGGGATCACAAAGTAGTTTGTCACGACTGTAAAGACACAACACAAACACACCTAAATATATAGTACTTCTTTTCTGCCGTAGGCAGCATTAAAACAGAGATTGGTCAGGTTGCCCCTGGATGATAAAGAGGGCTACAGTAGGGAGAGGTCTCTGTCCTTAAGACCAGGGCAAAATACTCTCCAGTTTAAAACTAGGTTGTATTCCCCAGTTCTCTGGGCAACATCACATGAATGGTGCCGCCAGGGAACAACTCCGGTGGATGCAACAGAGCTGGTGTGCCCATGCTGTGTGTTGCAGGGTGTGTGTTTGTGTCTGACGGTGTGTGTGTGTGTGTGGGGGGGGCTTCTTTATTGCTCTAAAACCTTGCTGGCTCTTCCCTTGCAGAGGTGGACTGTCGAGGAATCCACTTGGATCAAGCTGGGTGTGCGGAAGTTCGGAGAGGGGAACTGGAAGGCCATTTGCCGGGCGTATCCCTTCAAGAAGCGCACTCCAGTTATGATCAAGGACCGTTGGCGAACCATGAGGAAGTTGGGTATTTAATGCGACCTATATGGTGACTGAAAATGTGCTCGTCGCCCTGTCCCCCCCCCAGCAAGGGGAGGGTCCCTTTTGCCGCCTTCAGATTGTTAAAACGCAACCGCAGGAACACCCCCCACCCCCGAGCGCTTTTGGGGCAGGGCAGGCGGGTTGCGAGGTCTCCAGTCCAAGACGAACAGCAGGCCGCTTTCTGTCAGAAGGTTCGGTGAGTTTTAGTACCAGTTTTGAGAGTCTTTGGGCCACCGTTTGTTTGTGGGAAGAGGAGTTAGCCGCCTTCCTTGCTCCTGGAAGCCCACGCAGCCGTGGCATCACATCATCTTTGAGGTTGGTGGTCATCGGAACCAGCACACGGAAGCCACCCTGAGAGTGTTCTTAAAAGCATCACGTGTTTTTGATTTAAACTAATGAGACTTAGTTGGGTTTTTTGTTCCGCATTTTGTGTGTGTGTGTGTGTGGTGGTAAAAAAAGTTTGGGAGTAAAATAAAGCGCTTGTGTACCAAAAGTATACTTGGGTCACGGTCCGTGATTTCATTGATCAGGTGCAGCCAGAAAGATTTCTTTGTAGGTATGATTAAGCCTGCTCAGGTGGGGACATGCATTCCACACCTGCTCCCTCCTGTGTTTCCCTCTTGATAGGCAATTTGCCAAAAAGCTTTTCGCCGAAAGAGGACAGAGCTGTATTCCCTGAAATAGGCGGAAGACTGTGAGAACTGTGTAAAAGAGTGTGGGCTTTAACAAGCCTGATAGCAGTGCTAAAAGTAAAGAGGCAAACACAGCCGGTGATTCCCGTCACCAAATAAACTGTATTTACAAAATATACAAGTCCAGCACAAAAACAAAATTGGCAGGCATATACCTCATAGACAATCCTGTAGTCCAAACTCTCGGAATCCAAACCGACAAAGTAACGTGCTGCTCCTTCCAACTTCATCCCACACATTACAGGACAAACTCTCTCACTTTTATACATGTGGCCGATGCAACCGTTGCTCAGCAGTTTGATAACTGAGCATGTCCAAACTGCTCTGTCTTGCATCATCCACAATTGCATCATGCCTTGCAATAGGACAATTCTAAATCCATTTTGTATAAACCTTAACAAGTTTGACTCGACCATCTGGTGGCTTTCTTACACCGCAAACGTCTGTGTTCAGTCTTGGGTCTCTCTCATTCTTACTGGTACATTCCTCTCACCTTCAAGGATTAGCCAATATTTCTTGATGGGCCCATTGCAAGTCTGGTACTTTCTGCTTTTTTTAAAAAAGCCATTAGCACAAAACTGGGGGGGGGGGGGGAGAGGAGCCACTAGCTTTGGATGTTGGAAGATCTAAAAGTTAAAATGGGGTTGTTTGCATTTTTTTCCGGGCTTCTGCAGTCACATTTGGCTTTTCAAGGGGAAAGAATCTGTGCAGGGAAGCAAAATATGTTAATCTTAAACAAAGATTAAAGAAAATCACCTTTTGTCTCTCTTGGCAAGCAGAAAGAAACCTGTGCTGGGTGTCCGATTCCTCATTGAATTCTTCATGCATATGTTTCCCAACTCGAGGTTCTTCATGTACTGAATTTTCTGGGGAAATGGGTGGAGCAAGGGATCCCCTGAATGCCAGTGTGATATTAATCTTGCCAGAGTATCTGATAAAAGACTCCCTGTGCCATTAATTCTGTGCTTTCCCCCCCGCCTGAACTCTATAATCTTGACCTCCTTTTCAACTTTCTACCTGATATTTTTTTCTCTGTTGATCACAAACACACCACCACTTGCTTTTGGGCTGTTGGCGTTCCGTTCTCTTTCCATGACGTGTCCTTGGGGCACTGGCCTAGCCCCAATCACACAGGCACACCTGTTTTATCCCAGGCTGCTCAGAATACCCTCTCCGGGAAGAGTCAAAGCGTCCTTCCGCATCAGATTTGTCCTCCTGCGTGCATCACCTTGTGTAAGGGTGTGTGTGTGTGTGTGTGTGTTGTGCTACTGGAGCCCTTTTAAAACCCAGTAGGAAGGAGCGAACCTCGGTGAGTGGGTGGAGTGGCGTGCTGAAGAGAAGAGTGTGTTTTTAAAAAAAGTTAGGCCCCAGGCTGCCAAGAGACACTTGGAATCGGTGCTGGCTGGTTTTTTGTAAAACTCAAAGCGAAGCACTGAACTTAGAAGGTGAGCAACTGTTTGAACGGTCCAGCTGAGTTCAGCCCAAAATGTGGGTCTCCCAGCTGACTTCTAGCATCGCTTTGGGGTGGTGGTGATCTCTTGATGTTCCGTTTCCTTCATCCTGGGCAGGCAAAGAGCAGCCTTCCAGATGTTGCAGGCACACAGCTGGAAGCAGTCCTCGGCAGCTGGGGTTTCTAAGCCTCCCGCACCGGAAGGCTGTGCTTGGGGGGGGCCCCCACCCCACACCTCAGTCCCTTCTTGCTCCAGCCTCAAGACAGCTGTTGCCTTGAGGAGGGAGCTGGCCTGGAGTATGTAAAGAGCTTACGCTAGGACCCAGGTGGAAATGTCCAAGAAGAGCCTGCCTGGTTGTTCAGTGGACGAACGGGATTTAGGGCCTCTTTCCACCCTGACCAACCTCATGGGGCTGGCAGTCGGGAGCAGAAGAGTGGTGTGTGTGTTTATGCCCTCACCTTGCTAGAAGTGCATAATATCCATTGTGAATTACACCCCACGCTTCCTGGTTCCACACACAAACACACACACACACACACCCCAGCTTGCTCAAGCCTTTCCAATAAATACCTCGGTGAGACAGGCAAATTGCAGAGTGCACTGAGTCACCTCAATTATTCTTGCAAAAACAAAGCAACAGAGCAGAGCAGAAGCGGGCAAGCAGTTTAACCCTCCTGCTGAATTCAGACCACCTTTTGAGTTTTTACAAGAAGTTAACAGGTGGGTTCCAATAATGGAGGCCACCCTGCGATGCTAGAAGCGTCCCTGGCCACAACAGAGCCCTGTGTCCCGGCCTCAGCTGTGCTCCAAGCGTGACCTTCCAGAATCTCATATCCAGCACTTTTCCCTTTTTACTTTCCTTTTTTTTTCTTTTTTTTTTTTCTTTTCCTCCCCCTCATATCCTGTCCAGTCCAATATCCAGAAATTTCCCCCCCTTCCTGGAGGAGCTGAACTTGATCCAGCGCTAAAAGCAAACACTAGGTGGGAGCCACGCGGTTAATGATTGCCTCGCCTACCTGCTTTACCTGCTGCACCAGCTGGCATCCTCCGGCACCATGCACCTTGCGCTGCTCCCCGTGGCTGCCCTGGCGGGCTGCTTGTGGGGCCTGGGGGTTGTCCAAGCCCCCAAGACCGAGCCGTTGAGCGGCTCCGAAGGCGACCAGCCTCTCTTCCGCGGGGCAGACCGGTATGACTTTGCCATCATCGTCCCTGCAGGTGACACCGAGTGTTTTTGGCAGTTTGCGCATCAGACTGGCCAGTTCTATATCAGCTATGAGGTGGGTGCTGCAGGGTGGGTGGTCAGGGGAGGAAGGGGCCCAGCCCACAATGGGACAGAAGGAGAGACAGAGTAACGCTAAGAACCACAGAGCTGGAAGGGTTCCGGTGCGCCATTTAGTCCATCCCGTCAAACTGAGTGGGGTTATTTAACTCCCAACCTCCTCTCTGCAACCAGATGCCTCCCCCCCACTGAGCTCACCAGCTGTTCTGTAGAGGAAGTGGCTCGACTCCAGGGAACGTCTTCCTCTGTGCCAATCGAGGATGGCATATCCTCCTAAGCTGAGACCCAAGCACTATTATGATTTTTCTGGTTTGTTGGGCATTTTTAATTACAGGGATCCCGGCCTACTTGCCTTAGCTGTTTCTGAGCAAACTAGCTTTAAAAGTTAATACAATCTTCCCGGCCTTCCCTGTACAGGCTGGGCCAAAGACGCTCATTATGGTGTCTTCCATCTGGAAAAAAGAGAGCAACGACCCTCCCCCAGGTGAAAAATCAGGGTTTATTATAAAGCGCTTTTCCAAGTTCATGATCTGAATGCATTTCAGGAGGTGTAAAGGTAAGTAGGATGGAACAGCTGTTGGAAGAGGCAAGCGTTCAAATGCCCACCAGCCGTCAGCTTGATGGCACAATTAAAGGCCAGGGCACAGATGTATCTTTCACACTGACGTGTTTACCTGGTTTGGTCCTGTATAGCCAGTCCTTTAATAGCTCTTCGGTTTACCATTCCCAGGTAAGCAGCTGGGGGAGGACCAAGATTCTAAAGCACTGGGTACAAAATGAAATCCCAGTTTGTTTGTTTAAAAATACGAAAAGTTTGCCCTTGGTCTTAACACTTCCTCTCCCCTGGGATGGACATGGCAGCTCCTTCGTGCTTTTGTAGTTGGACCCCACTCCAGACCGCTTCTGTTGCAAGAGGTCCAGCCACCCAATTTCAAAGGGGAAAAGGCTTCCGAGTGTTGTCTTTCCTGGTTTATTCGGGTTCCAGGTGCAGTGGGCTTCTGGAATCGTCCAGGACAGACATATTATGGTGACCGCCAACGACCCTCAAGGCTTCAACCTCGGCACCTCCCAGGACGTGCGAGGACAGATCAGCTTCTTAACGAAAGAGACAGGTAACCAAACCTTCGACCCCCCCAACCCCCGAGGACTTCTACACGCCCTGGGTTCTCGGCCAAGGATCCAACCCACAAATTTCAGCTCATCACTTTCCCTTCGCCAACTCTTCCTGCAATAAAAGCAAACGCTTCTGCACAAGTTGTGGACGAGTATCTGCACTTTCCACTTCAGGTAGTCCAGCCTCGGATACACAGAGGTATAAAAATGCCTCCGATACTGGAGGTGACCTCCAGCCATCTTAATCCAGTATCCACTCAATGGTTCTAACCTATGACTCTACCCCTAGTAGAGAACCAGACTTGGAACTTTGGGTCCACAGCAACAGACCCTAAACCCCTGAGCCCTCCAGCTGCTCTTTCTCTGTAGATCATGGCATGCCTACTTTCCCCATTGCCCTTTCTCTGTCCAAAGGAATGGACAATTTTTTTTGACCCAGCGTGTTCTTAGTCTGAAGAACTCCCTGCCACAAGATGTAGTGATGGCATCTAGCCTGGATGCCTTCAGGAGGAGATTGGACAGATTCATGGAGGAGAAGTCCATCACGGGTTACAAACCATGATGGAGATGTGTAAACAGATATCTAGTCTCGTGCACTCCTAGACACATTTGGTGGGGCCACTGTGAGATCCAGGAAGCTGGACTAGATGGGCTTTTGGCCTGATCCAGCAGGGCTCTTCTTAGGTTCTTATGACAACACCTTTGTGTTTCCAAGGCCCAGGAGACAGGGTCCAAACACACATGCTGTTTCACCCACTGAGAAGGCAAGGTTGCCTTCATGACAAGGTCTTGGTGCCCACCTTGTTGTCCTTTGCTCATTACAGGCAGCAGTGTTGTGGCCAAACCACTTAGGCTAATATCCGCCTGTGGTGGTGTGTTTTTGGGTTGTTCTCTTTTCCGGTGGGGGAAAGGCTTCTACCAGCTGTGCATAAGCAATCGGTACAACCACTTTGGATCTGTGCAAGTCTACCTGAACTTCGGAGTCTTCTACGAGGGTTCTGACCAACAACGCCCACCGCAAGTGGAGGAAAAGGAACTCAACGACACCCTGGAGGCCATCGAGGTAAATATTAGGACACCTTTAAGCATACCGATTATGGAGAAGTTACTTGATAAGGCCAGCATCTACTTAGGAAGCCAAAATCCTCCTGCTGGGGACAGTTGAACACCTTTTTATCTTCTTTCACCTGCGACAGGTAAGCACCAGCAAGTTGAGACTCTACGTCTTCCACATGTGGCGTTACTACAGCGCTTCCCGGATGAGGAGCGCCTCCGACTTCTCCCTCCTGCAGTCCAACTACCACTACGTGAACTGCTGGTCGGCCGTACAGAGCCTGGCCATCGTCCTCTCGGGCCTCCTCCAGCTCTACGCCCTCAAGCGCTTCTTCAGCGCACAGCCCACCAACAGGCCACAGTGCTAAGGTGGCTGTTCCAGCAGGCTCCAGTGCCTGATGGACGGCCACGGGGAAGGGCTGTGCCTCCCCCGAGATAACGGACTATCTGGCAAGACCAAGACTACTGACCCATGACGAGCAGAGTGTTGTTGGCCGTGTTTCCATCTGGTCTTGCTCCTTTCCAGCTGCTTTCTAGGGGGTGTATCCAGAACAAGAAAAATCCACCGACCACTGTTACAAAAAAAGCAACTGTCCTGTCCTGCTTTGGAATAAAACTTCCCTAGGTTAAAACTAGCATTACTCATCCTAATGAAGCTTTTCCTGCTGCTACCACAGCCTATGCAGTGAGCAGTTTATATTAATTGAATACACTGACCATGGGACTAGTATCCACTGATTCACTTACCCACCGTGCAAAAATATTATAAATTTAAAAAGAAAAATCCTAGAGGGAACCAAAGACCACACTATGTTAGCATACCGTATATGTTCTTGGTTTTTCAGCATTCCCAGGGGGTGTTGAACTGATCTTCCGAAGATCCTACTATACTAAAATAAGGGTATCATTTATTGGGCATATGTTCACATGGGATTCTTTGTTCGGAAGGGGCCACAGCAGAGTAGGAGAACACCCCTTTTGCAACGAGTAAGCACCAGGTGCAATCTTCAGGTAAGGATAAACCTGGTGAAATCCTGGAGAGCCAATACTGGATTAATACCTAAACTGAGGTCTGACTCTGCAAAAAGCCTACATTCCACCCACATCTTGTCCGCTCCCTGAGGACACAGCGAGGAAGACAATAAAAGGGCAAATGTGAGACATTTTTACTCAGTACGTTTGGCGTTTGTCCTTGAAAATGGCAGGGCTGAAGGTACATCCCATGGTTTTCTAGATTGTCAACAGGTGAGGACCTCCCCACCCCCAACCCCTTGTTGGCATTCCGTCAGGCACGGAAACAGTTTTTCCAGCTGTCTTTCCCGGTCAGAAGGGCCTGAAACAGCCAAGGCTTCCAGTCTGGATGGGATGGGTTACAGGCGGCGAGGAAGTTTGCAAAAGGTTTCCACCCGGGGTCGAGTCCCAGGGTTTTTTTCTCCTTAAGTCAGTGTCTCCTCGTGCCGTATGTACTCCCCGATATCTGCTTGGTGAAACACGACAATCGCCATGGGATCTGCTTTCCGGCACTCTTGGGTGGTCTTCGCAGCCACTCCAAAACCCTAAGACGATCCAACAGGCCAAGACACAGGTTACAATTTCTCTTTTGTCATGTTCCTGACTCACATCCCACCTTTCTACCAGCAGCTCTCCCCCCACACACACACTTTATCTTTCACAACAGTCCAGTGAGGCAGGCCAGGCTGAGGGTGCAACAGCTTCAAGAGCACTCAGTGACACTCATGGCCAAGCAGAGATTTGAACCTTGAGCCCTAGTGTGACTAGATATCTTTCCATCAAGACCATCCCCAACCAATAGCTCTCTCTCTCTCTTTCATACTCACCAGAGGGACGTCAGCCATTGAATAGACTACCACGCCCTGGTACTGGGAGGTGCTCTCAGTGATGCGCCCCAGGCCTGATTTCAGGATGTGGTTTCCGTAAAGAAAAGACTGTTCTGCCCCAGGCTTCACCCACACTTTGTACTAGGCGAGACAAACACAAGGGAACAGATCACTTTCGCAAGCCACTCAGTCCTGCAAAAGAGCCTTCTAGGTGACCTCTTGCAGCCACCCAGGTGAGGGGGGGGGGCTTTGAACAGACCTGTCGCCCCCCGCCGCCGCCCACAGTTGTTCCAAGCTAGACTGCACTGCACCCAAATACTGCTGTTATATACAATAGGACAATAAGCCCCCCTGCTGTGGGTGCTGAAAATCTGTGGATAATAGTGAATCCTATTTATGGCATTATCACTGGTTCCCTACACCAGCCAGTCCTGAGAATTCCATCATAGAAATACATATCAATACATATTTTTTTGTGGTAGGGGAGATTATTTCATATTTTCAGACAGCAGATAAATGAAACTGTGGAAAATGATCCAACGGATACAGTATCCCATTGTACTCATCAGAGGTACATCACATAGAACACAGCACTGGGCCCTTCTCTCAGTGATCTACAGCAATTCCTTAAGAGTTTTAAGCCTTTTCTTTTGACCACTTGCCCTACCTTCATCAAGAAATTACACTGCTTCCCAACACCTTGTCAACCCTGTCTCTAGACTTTTTTTTTTGAAGAAACACCAACCATCTTTCTTTTCACAGACCGAATAAAGCAGCAGATACAGTAAGAGCGAGAAGAAAACACCTTCCCTTTCATACACGGATATGTGCCATCTTTACCTTTGCGTAGGGAGCGAGATAATCCAGGGCGGTGATGTGGAGTCGGAATTTTTGGGTCTTGGTAAACTTTCCAAAGCAAGTGCCCAGGGACACCAGGTTCTCCCGGGGGATGTTGGTAGCAAGCTTCAGGATCTTCTCACTAAGAAAGGGGACAGAGGAGAGAGAAAGAGAGCTGGCACTAGGATATTTTGCTCTCCCTGGCCCACAAGCGGAGCCAGCTTTCATAGGAAGCAGTCCCAACCCATCTCTTAGAGGCCCTCTAAGACGCACAACAAACTAGGCAACAAATGAAGGGCGCGATGTCCACCTGCCTTTTTCAACTCTGTAGGTTCAGTGAGCCGATGAACGAGGCAACCAAACCCATGCTGGAAATGCCGAGATGATCCAGACACACGTGGATGAAAAGGAGGAGGACTTAATGGAGCGCTATGTGGCTGGTTGGAGTTTTTCACCCTCAAACAAACCAAACCCTAGATTCTGGTGACTTTGGGTCTCTTGATCCAAGTAACTTGGGATGGTTTATCTCAGTAATGGCAGGATGAGGCCCCCAACCACTGCAACCAGCCTTACAGGGCCTTCTACTGCAGGGCAACACCCCATACTGCCTGGCATGGGGCTTCATGCTCCCAATCTCACCTGAGGTAATAGACCCGGTCCTTCTGGAGGCGGAAACAGTAGGCTCCATCAGGTCGGTCGATAAGGAGTTGGATGTTTTCGCCAATGCTGTGTAAGAGCAAAAGAAAGAGGTTTCCCAACAGAATTCAAGGACAGCAAAGCCTCTTTGATTTGACTCCATAAACCAACTAAGACTCCTCCATGTGAATAGCCTTTCTGGATTAGACCAAAACCTTGCCTAGTTAGGGATGCCTCCTGGAGTGTTGCTGGTGGTATCCCTGGCGAAACGGAGCCTGGAAATGTTTTGTGAGAGGGAGCCGCCTTTGTCTGTGTAAGAAATCCTTGCACAGACTAACACGGCTACCTCTCACAAAGCCACAACTATGAAAGGCACCCAATTCGGACCAATGCATTAAGCGACAACAGTCTTTAAGGAGATGCATGTTTTTTGTCTTTTGTTTTGTTTTGATTTTTGCCTGGCATTCCAGAGCCTGGAAAACTTACTCCTGGACCACGACACTTGGAGCACCTACTGGCTGAGAGCTATATATTTATTTATTTTATCATTTTAGAGTATTTTTACACTGCCTTTCTCCTTGGAAAAAGGCCCTTGGGACCCCGGGCGGGCGGAAAGCCAGACAACCAGGCAGCGTTGTCTCTCCAGCAATCACGCTCCGACCACGCAGCCTTATTCCTGGCGAGGCCATCCCTCTGCCCGAGCAACGCACGGCAGCCACTTCAAGTGGCGGGGAGTCCCGCAAGTCGCCAAAGGGTCCCAAGGAGACCCGCCCCGCCCCGCCCCGTCCAGGTTGGCCGCTTCCCCGGCTTACTATTTGGAGAGCTTCTCGAAGAGCGCGCGGGTCTCTTCCTCCGTGAGCGGCCGCATCGTCCGGAGCTGCCCAGGAGACCCTCGTGGTTCCCCTCCTTGCCTTCCCAGGACCGGGACCGGAACCGCCTGCCCTTCCCTTCCAGGGCCTCTTCCGGTCTCTCTAGGCTTACGCCCGGGGACGGGGGAAGGAGGAGGATATCTATGGCGACGATAGAGTGCAAAGAGATGTTCGGGGCAGATCGTCGCCGCTGCCACTCTCCCCCCCCCTGATGAACGGGGCGGGGCTCCCAAGCGGGGACCACGGAGGCGGCCTCCCTGTGGGCTAGAGCGGCAGGGGAGGAGGAGGAGGAGGAGGAGGAGGAGGAGGAGGAGGCGTCGGCGGCCAGAGCGGCCCCTCCGTTGCCATAGCGATCACTTCCTGGTCCACGTCGCGGCCTTGATGGAGGCCCCGAGGGCGGCCGGGATGGAGGAGCCTCCGTTGCCGCCGCCGCCGCCGCCCGCGGCTTCTTCTTCTTCTTCTTCTTCTTCCTCCTCGTCGTCGGAGGTGGAGGAGGCGAGCCTGCTGGCCTGGCTCTCCCGCCGCTCTTCCTCCTCTTCCTCCTCCTCCTCGGCCTGGGCCTGGGCCTCCTCCTCGTCGTCGTCGTCGTCGGAGTTGCCGGCCTACCTGTCGTCGCTCTCCGGGCTGGGCTTGGAGGCGCTGCGGAGGGAGCCCGGGCGCCTGGCGGAGGATCGGGCCCAGCTGGGCGCCCAGACGCGGGCCTTGGCCTTCGCCCATTACAAGACCTTCATCCGCTCCGCCGAGTGCACCGCCCGCACCCGGCGGGGCTTCGGAGGGGTCGAGCAGGGCCTGGGCAGCCTCCTCGCCAGGATCCCGCCCTTCGCCCAGACCTGCCGGTAAAGGAAAGAAGGGGAGACGGGGGAGACGGGGGGGGGAGAGAGAGAGAGGATGGAGACAGGTACGAAATATAGCAGGGCATGAGCAGAGTGGGTATTATAGAGGGACGCTCTTCTCCCTCTCACACGAAATACCAGAACTAGGGGACATAACACTCAAACTGAGGGTTGGGAGAGTGAGAACAGACCAAAGAAAATGTTTTTTTTCACCCAGCGCGTTGTTAAGTCTGTGGAACTCACTGCCACAGGAGGTGGGGATGGCATCTCTGGCCTGGATGCCTTCAAAAGGGGATTGGACAGATTTCTAGAGGAAAAGTCCATCATCCCAGGTTACAAACCATGATGGAGATGTGTCATCTCCAGGCTTTAAAACCAGGGTACTTCAAGGACCAGATGCAGGGGAGTGGTGTCAGGAGACAGATACCCAGTCTCATGCGCTCCCAGAGGCATTTGGTGGAGCCGCTGTGAGATACAGGAAGCTGGACTAGATGGGCCCTTCTTGGCCTGATCCAGCGTGATGGCTCTTCTTAGGTTCTTAAGAGAAACATACTATTCAGCTGGGTGGGAGCCGTCAACTTGGATGGCTTGCCGACGGCGTCCCTCTTCCTCTTTGACTCAGCTGGGCTTCCTTTTGGTTCACTGACTTCCCTCTTACTCTCTCCTTCCTTCCTTCCTTCCTTCCTTCTTTCCAGGAGCTTCATGCACAAGGCTGAGCAGATCGCCCAGAGCCGCCACATGAACAACCTGACCCTGAACCGCCACACGGAGATCCTGGAGATCCTGGAGATCCCTCAGTTGATGGATACCTGTGTCCGCAACAGCTACTACGAGGAGGCCCTGGAGCTGGTGGCCTATGTCCGCCGCCTGGAGAAGAAGCACGCGGCCATCCCTGTCATCCAGGTTCGGGTTCGGGTTGCTGCTTGCTGCTGGGAGGGTCTGCTGGGTCTGCAAGTTTAAGCTGATATACTTATTTTGACACATGCTTGTCTGGGCTGCAGTGCCCTTTTCAGACGTGTGGCATGTAGTCATTCTTCAGGTGCAGCGGGATCGAAGGGAGGCAGGCCCACCGTTAACACTGGGCTGTTGACGGCATTCCGGTTGTGAGCCACGTTGACGGGGTGTCTCTTTTCCTTAGGGCATAGTGGCGGAGGTGAGGCAGTCCACGCAGCTCATGCTGACCCAGCTGATCCAGCAGCTGCGCACCAACATCCAGCTGCCGGCCTGCTTGCGCGTCATCGGCTACCTGCGCTGCATGGACGTCTTCACGGAGGCGGAGCTGCGCGTCACCTTCTTGCAGGCACGGGACGCCTGGCTGCGCTCCATCCTGGCCGCCGTGCCGGAGGACGACCCCTACGTCCACGTCACCAAGACCATCGAGGCTTGCCGCGTCCACCTCTTCGACATCATCACGCAGTACCGGGCCATCTTTGCCGACGAGGAGCCGCTGGTGCCTCCGCCCGGGCAGGAGGCCCTCAACGAAAGCGCCATCTTCCACGGGTGGGTCCTGCAGAAGGTCTCGCAGTTTCTCCTGGTGCTGGAGCGCGATTTGCAGCGCGGCGTGGGCGGACGCCTGGACTCTCTGCTGGGCCAGTGCATGTATTTTGGCCTCTCCTTCAGCCGAGTGGGAGCAGACTTCCGGGGGCAGCTAGTGCCCATCTTCCAGCGGGTGGCGCTGCTCACTTTCCGGAAGGCAATGCAAGAAGCTGTGAGTGGGTTCCAGGAGGAGATGAACTCCTATACCCTCATCTCGGCCCCAGCGCTCCTGGGCAGCACCATCCCTGTGGCCGTCTCCTCGGCCCAGCCCGGCACCCTCCAGCCCCCGATGGTGCTCCTTGACTTCCCGCCCCTGGCCTGCTTCCTTAACAACATCCTGGCCGCCTTCAACGACCTGCGTCTCTGCTGTCCTGTGTCCTTGGCACCGGACGTGACCACCACCCTGGAGGAAGCCCTCAGGCAGGTGGGGCTCTTTTCATTCCATGGAATAAATGTTTTCTGCGTTAGTTCTCTATGTAATGGATTCAAAATATTTCCCCCCCTTTTTTCCCTTGGCAAGGACCCAAGGCTGCTTACAGCATTGCAAGACAATATTTAAAGCTGAAAACAGCCAGTATACATCTTATCTCACTGTTCTCTGTGAGTGTTCCGAACTGGTCAGCTGAGCTTTGAGTGAACGGGTAGTTTCCACTGCCTTGATCAGGTTGGGGCCTGAGCAGAACAGATGCCCCTAACCTTTGCTGCTGAGGAGGAGGTGGACAAAGGTATTCAAATCTCTCTCTCTCCCCCCCTCCCTCTTCTTTGCAGGTGACAAAGGTCATCCTGGTTTTCCACCGGGCGGAGGTGATGGCCTTCAGCCACCGCGAACAGGAGCTCTTCGTCCAGTTCTGCCTGGCCTTTCTGGAAGACCTGGTGCCCTACCTTAACCGCTGCCTCCAGCTCCTCTTTCCCGCAGCCCAAGTGGCACAGATTCTGGGTATGGCTGCCTTGGCTCCTTTGCAGGGGGACGGCCTGGGGTGGTGGCGGCGGCAGGACTAACTCTAGGGCCTGTGGTAAAGCTGCCAGTGACCCATTGTGGGGTGACCTGGTCAGCCTGGGAGCCCCTCAGTGACTCCTCTGCTCACCAGTGTGCTCTTGGGAGGAATAGGGACACGGCAAACATGGAAGGAGGTTCATGACAAGCTTGGTGGCTTCACATGTTCTGTTTCCTCTCTCTTCTTCCTGCCCTGCTCAGGTGTGCCTCCTACTCAGCTGCACAAATATGGGAGCCTTTGCTCTATAGATGAGAGTGCAGTCCAGGAGCATCTTGCCTCGGTCCTGCCTGAGAAAGAGACTGTTTCTTCACTGCCCGAGGAGAAAGCGCTGGCCCCGGAAAGCCCAGCTGTCCTGTTGGACCTGGAGCTTCCTGCCTTGGAGCAGGAGGCTGAGCCCAGCATCACGGCTGCAGAAGCAGTGGACGATCGACCAGTCTCTGGGGAGGAATCCTAGCTGAGATGTCTGAATACAGGAGAGTGCTTGCTGGCTCGTGCCTGCTCCTTGTGGCATCCAGCGTTCAGCAAGGCCCGGCTACAAGAAGGGGTGTCAGTGTGTTTGCCTGTCCCCAAGCAAGCAAGCACAGAATCTGGGTTCTGGCTCTGCTCCTAGGCTTCCTTTGCACATGCCAGGAGAGGACAGGGGTGGGGCGGACCACTGTGGCAGCAGGAACAGAGACCGGCTCCGCACAGTGGGAGGAGGGAGCGCTTTGTCAAAGGTGGATCAGGGTCTGAATAAATTTGATTGCATTTTTTCTTCTGGTTCTTTGAAGTATCTTCTGTAGTACTGGGCATGCACAGACAAACACGCTCTGATGCTTTTAGTTTTAGGCCTGGGATGGGAGTCCTTTGCTCCTCCTGGGGGCTTGTATTGGCAGTTTGTGTACACACACCCCTGCAGAACTCTCCTTGCTGTCTTTTAGTGGTTTTTTTTCTTTTTTTAAAAAAAGGAGAGAGAGAGATAACTTCATAAAAACATAAGAGATCTGCTGAACCAGGACCAGACTCCATCTAGTCCAGCTTCTTGTATCTCCTACCAGATGCCTTTGGGAGCACAAGAAACCACTAGATACCTGTCTCCTAATGCCATTCCCCATGTGCCTGGCACTTGGAGGTCCCCTCCTTTTTCAGCCTGGAGAGAACATGTTTCCCTATTGTGACTTGTCACTTGCGATGGACTTTTCCTCCAGAAATCGGTCCATTCTTGATGCCATCATCACATCATGCAGCAAGGAGTTCTACAGACTAACAACACGCTGGGTCATATGTTTCCCTTGGTTTGTTCTCACTCTCCCAACCCTCAGTTTGAGTAGTTCTGGTATGGCGTGAGAGGGAAAAGAGCTTCCCTCTCTCCACTTTATCCATCCCCTGCATAACTTTGTACGATTCAATCATGTCTCCAAATGCCTGTCTCTGCGTGTTTATGTAGGTCTACATTTGTGATCCTTCTTCAGGACAAGCACCCCACACACCTTTTAATGTGCACACCTGTATTAAAAGGGGGGAAGGGACAGGTTCCGGAAGGTGGAAGCCAGCCCCCCAACCCTCTGAAATGACCCCACCTACGCTTTAGGCACAAGGTCAGCCCTGTATTTTCCAGGCCTGTTGCTTTGCCTCCTTGCAAAGTGAAATGATACTGTTGGGGGGGGCAAACGTTTCCCCCCTTGCTGTATCAGGGCATATTTGAGTGTCTGCTTTGCTGTAACCTGTAATGCCTGACACACGAGGGGGGACCTGCCGAAAACTGCTGGTACTGTGCATGAAGACTCCTCGGCACCCTGGTTTTTCCTGTCCTATAAACACGACAAGCAGAGAAACCGGAGGAAGATGCGTTGGTGGTAAAAGCGGAGCCAAATAAGCCCTGAGCAGTTCACCGCTCTCAAGGACTCCTCCTCTGGCTGAGCATAAAAGGGTGGGTCTGCAAACGGGACCAGCAGCCTGAGATGGGAGTACCCAGAACCCCAAACGACCAGGAGCGCTTCACAGGTTCGGTAGCATCTCCTGGCTGAGGCCTTCTGGCTGCAGAGCATGAGGTTAGGGGTTCGATTCCCCCCCCCCCCCCCCGGAGCTCCGAGGGGCTGGACTGGATGATCCAGTCCATGATGATTTCCTTCCCTCTTGATTCTGGAAACAGGGGGACATGGCTGCCTGTTTGTTTGCAAAGTCCAGCATCCTCTTCGAGAGTACCCTTTATACGGCCGCGTTAGGCAATCAAGGAGGTTGATTTATTTTTATAAGTAGGTGTTATGAGTTTGTTTGTCTGCCCGTTTTTCGCCATCTTGCCTTAGTAATGTTTTGTGTTTTTAGCTGTTTAAAATTTTGGTTCTGCTGATTGTTGTTGGGTTTGTTTTTATTCTTTATGTCATACTGTATTGTGGAACCGATTATTATTTTTCTCTTACTTAGTTGTATGCTATTCCTTGTTAACCGGCCTGAGTTCCCGTCTGGGAAAATTTGGCTGTATGTATGTATGTATGTATGTATGTATGTATGTATGTATGTATGTATGTATGTATGTATGCAAGTAAGTAGATAGATAGATAGATAGATAGATAGATAGATAGATAGATAGATAGATAGATAGATAGATAGATAGATAGATAGATAGATACAGTGGTACCTTGTATAAAGGAATTAATTCGTTCCAAATGAAATTATGTTAAGCAAATTTTCCTTTATACAAATTCCCATAGGAATGCATTGAAAACTGAATGATCCCATTTTTATGTTATATGGATTCTCCCCATAGACAATTATGTTAAGCAAATTTCCCCTATCTCTGGAATTTTTTTATGTTGTACAAATTTTATGTTATACAAGTTGTTTGTTATACAAGGGTCCACTGTAGATAGATAGATAGATAGATAGGAAGGAAGGGATGGATGGATAGATAGATAGATAGATAGATAGATAGATAGATAGATAGATAGATAGATACCCGTTCCCCTTTGGCGCAAACGGGAGTGGACTATGGCTTCCCCGCCGCTTCAGAAGCCGGCGTCGAAGGAATCCCTGTTTTTCAGGCGCCAACCGCCTCGACCGGACCTCTTTGCTCCTACAAACGACCCCGCCGCGGAGCCGGAGGAGGTGGAGTAGAGCCGCCTCCGGTCGCTAGGGGGAGTCAGCGAGCCGAGAACTCGCTTTCCCAGGATCCCACGGCGCTTCCGGTTCCCCGTGAGCCGCCTGGTCCCCATTGGAGAAACCGGAAGTGCCCTTGTCCGGTGGGTCGTCGCCGCCGCTCGGGGCTCCCCTTCCACGCCGGGACGGAGGGAAAAGCAGGGTCCGCGCCGGGCAGGGAGTTGGGGGAACGAGGGAGGGTTACCTTTTAATTTTGGACTACGACTCCCAGAATCCCCAGGCGGATGGGGAGGTCCTGGCCACGCTGGCGAGGGGATTCTGGGAGCCGCCGCTGAGAAAAGTAACTTTTTTTTCCAAACCACTCTGCTGCTGTGCTCTTCCCTTCTTTTAAAGTTATTTGCTTTTTTAAAAAATCTTTCTTTTAAAGTTACTCGCCTTGTCTCAAGGGGTGGTCCAGGGTTCCTTCTCGCCCACCCGCCTTTTAATCTTCCCAACATCCCCGTGAGGTCGACCAGGTTCACGCTCACACCCCCACACCCCGAGGAAGAGGGAATCTGGTCGACCTCACGGGGCTGTTGGGAGGATCAGCAGAGGAGAAGGAGCCCCTGGATGCCGCCTTGAACGCTCTAGGGCAGTGGTTCTCCACCAGTGGGTCCCCAGATGGTCCTGGACTGCAACTCCCAGAAATCCTGGCCAGCACAGCTGGTGAAGAAGACTTCTGGGGGTTGCAGTCCAGGAACATCTGGGGACCCACAAGTCGAGAACCACTGCTCTAGAGTGAAAGCTGGGGGGGGAGTAAGCAATAATAAAGGGCCTTAAGAGATGAGAGAGAGAGAGAGAGAGAGAGAGAGAGAGAGAGAGAGAGAGAGAGAGAGAGAGGCAGTGGAAGAGACCTCCCTGAGATAATGAGGTTGGGGGATAAGGGTATGCCTTGCCTGACCTGGTGCAATCTGGAAAGGTCCTCTGGCCACAGAGAACCTCTGAAGCATCGTCCCCAGCCAGGCTTTTCTTCCCCAAAAGTTCCTGGCTGGTTCCCCCCCCCCCCCCCGCCCCCTTCTTCCGAGATGTGGCCCCAGGGAGCGATCATTTGAGTTCTGGATTTCTTACCTTTCCTTCCTTATTTTCCTTCAATGGGCTCAGGGTGACACCTTTATCCCTCCCTCCCTCTTCGCTTGATCCTCACAAGGCGAGGTCGATGAAGATGACAGAGGAAGGGGCGGCCTCAAGGTCACCCGTCGAGTTTTATGATTCTCTGGGACCAGAACCCAGCTCTCCAAATTTTTTAGGACATGCAGGATCTGACTGCTCACGTTAATGATCTTGATCTCTCTGTTTGCTGGACAGGTGGCGATCCTTGGCTGCGGGAAGGATCGCAATGGCCTGCCAACTGAGGCCTGCTATGGGCTGGGTGCTGACTCACACCTGCCGGAGACAGGCCCTTTTGGCTCTCAAGGCCTGCAAGCCCGGTGTCCGTGCCGTCTCTTCCAACCTGGAGAAGAAACGTTCCTATTGGCAACACCTGCGCCGCATGATCCTGAAGCCACCCACCCCACCCTACAAGCACGTGTGCCAAGTGGGGGACCCCATTCTGCGCTGCCAGGCTGCTCCTGTGGAGCCCGCACAAATCGCCAGCCAGGAAGTGCAGGCCATCCTCATTGCCCTTGTGCGTGTCATGCGGAGGGAGAAGTGCATTGCCCTCAGCGCTCCCCAGCTGGGTGTCCCCCTTCAGATCTTTGTGACGGAATATCCTGAGAAGCTATGCTACGAGCACCCTCCCAGCATTCGGGAGATCCAGCAGATCCGCCCTTTCCCCTTGCGTGTCTTTGTGAACCCGACCATGAAGGTGCTGAGCAACCACCTTGCCACTTTCCCCGAGGGCTGCCGGAGCGTCGGCGACTTCAGCGCCTGTGTCCCGAGGTACCAGGCCGTGGAGGTTTCAGGTGGGTGGCCTTCTCGTCCCGTTTATCTTTTAGCAGGGCCTCGCTTGGCACACGGGCCGCCAGGTGCCAGCTTTGGATGTGCTCTAGAGCGACAGTCGGTCCTTGGAGGCCAATCTGTCAAGCCTCTTCAAAAATGCCAGTGGGAGAAGAGAAAGGGGTCGTACCCATGGCCGATGCCTGGGGTCCCTGTAGTGGGAGGAAAGTGGGATCTACGGTGCTTTCCTTCAAACACCCAGTCATGTACAGGGGTACCCTGACTTAAGAACAGCTCGACTTAAGAGCAATTCGACTGAGCGGGAAACTGTTGGCATTTTAACTGCCACCTTACAAATTTTAGATATGGTCTCAACTTACAATTTTTTTCCATTTTTTATTTTTTTAAACTTATTTTTTTCAATTTTTTAGATAGGTACCGCAACTTAAAGTGTTCTGCTTAAGAGTAGTTCGACTTAAGAGCATGCATTCAGAACGGATTAAATTCATAGGTCGAGGTACCACTGTATATGGAGTTGGAGAAGTAACCAAAAAAGACTCGGTAGAGACAGCCACTTCCTGCTGGCGGTGTGCCTGCCACCTTGTATCTACCACAACTAGGCTTTTGTGGGCATTGTATGAATCATTTAAAGCAGGCTGTGCCTGCCAGTGTGTGTGTGTGAGTGAGTGAGAGAGAGGAGGGGAGGGAATTCTCCTGTTTATCTTATTTACCTGCTACAGCATAACGTGTTGGGCTTTTTATTTTTGGAAAAATGCACTCCCTATCAATTTTGGTGGAACAGAGGGAGCACAAATGGTTGTAACTGTTGTCAGCAAAAGGCAGATCAGGCATTTTTGAGCAGAGGATCTGTGCCATGAGACGGACGGCTCTGGCTGCAGGGAGGGGGAGCATCTCTTCCTGCTTGGACTCCGGGTGGGGAAGCCGATCGCTGCCTCCCATCACACGCGTCCCACCCTGTGAGCAAGAGCCCACATGAGAAGGGCCTTTCTCGCCCGTATTTCTCGCCCTCTCCACCCCCACCCCCACCCCCACAGGCCTGAACGAAGCTGGGGAACAGACTTCCTGGCAGGCGAGCGGCTGGGCGGCCCGCGTCATCCAGCACGAGATGGACCATCTGCAAGGCGTTCTCTTCATTGACAAGATGGACAGCCAGACGTTCACCAGCATTCGGTGGACAACTGTGCATGAATGAAGGAGGGAATCCTTGGCGGGAGGGAGCAAGAGGCACCACCGCGTTCACCTGCCACGGCTTGGAAGTCTGTTTCCACTCGTGAAAGGGCCTCTTCCAAGGAACAGGACGTGGCGGTTGCTGCTGCTGCTGCTGCTGTTTGCGATTTTGAGGTGGCTGGTTTGAGGGGGACGCAGCAGACCAGCAGCTCTCCAGCTTTGCATTGCAGCACCTTCAAGCCCCCGGAAGAGGTGTCGTGTTCCTCTTGACCAGCACAGGAATCTGGAGAAGGCGTTCGATCCGTCCTGGAAACAGACAGACCGCCACCCCAATCACCAGAGGACTTGGAAACCTGTCTCTCTTCCATCTCCTGGCAGCTTATATGGAGGGGAAGGAAGGAGCCAGCAGGAGAGGACAGGAGGCTCGACACCAGCTGCTCCCTGGAGAAGCAAAACTGGCAGAGAAGTCCTTCAAAGGCTCCCGGTGACAGTGATGGAGATTCTTCAAGACCCTCAATAAAACTGGGTAGCTTCTTTAATTCCTGGGTCTCATAATAATTGTCCCCATGTTTGGCTTGTGTTGATGACTGGAGGTGACCCAGGGCTTGCCTTGTGCTGTAGCGTCAGGTCCTCTCTCCTTAGTGAGGCCCCGAGTGGCTCAGGGGTGGAATGGATGCCCTTTGTCTGCTGCTCCTGGGTCCCCATCCTATAACTCCCCCTACGGCGTGTGCCTCCTTGGGTGGTGGAGGAGGAGTCAGGACTAGGAGATAGCATGAGAGAAAGGCCTCACCCTCCTCCTCCTCTTCAAAAGATGCAGCTGTTCTCGTCAACAAACAAACAAAACCCCACTAATGCGGGCTGACAGCCTGGCTGAAATAAAATGAATTGCACAATTCTGTGAATGTATATAGCTATAGAGTACAGTATATAAAAGACACAAGTGGTTTCAAATGGCTCTTTTTCAACATTTTTATTCTTCCACAAACTGTCCCTCCAAACATAGTCATCAAATCAAAATCTCTACACATGAAAAGGAAGGGGGGGGGTTGTTAGGCTGGCTGGTAACTCTGCCTGCCCTCCCCTCCTTGCAGTGCCAGCTAGAGACAGTGTTCCAAATGGCTTCAAAAAGCCGCTAGCGTCCCACCCACTCACTGGGCCTCCCTCAGCAGTATTAAGACAGGACTAGAGCGTGAGGGTTGGGGTGGAGCTCTAAAGAGAGGGGAGGACAGAGGACACGGGGTGGAAGAGGTGCAGCTTTTCCAGCTCCGCATCCCGTTCCCTTTCCCTCTTGGGAAGCAAACCTCTCGGCAAGGATGAGGGGGCCCTTAAGTGACTCTGGTTGGGCCCCCGAGGGCACAACCTCCTTCCCTTGACTCAGGTTAAGGGGTAAAACAGGCCCCACAGACCTTAAGCAAGGGAGAGTCCAGCAGGTAAGCAAGAAGGACCACATTTGGGACGGAAGGGGAGAGAAGAGAGCAGATGGAGGATCCCAGAAACTGCAACAGTGCCGACAGGGGAGGCAGGTGGAGAGGTCAAGGGGGGGAGGCAGGGTCTCCAACTGTTGCCTCAGGGCCTCGCTGTGGCCCAGGTGAGACCGGCAGAGGAGCCCAGGCCCTTGCATGGCCAAGCCCAGAAAGGTAGGTGGAGAGGCAACCCTAAGACATGGGGCCGCCCGGCTTCACAAACTGCCAGATACTTCCTTGCTGAGCACATGCAACACGAATCCTAGGCCAGCGGGCTGCCCTGCGAGGCTGAGCGTAGTTTCAGGCACCACCACCCCCTGAGGCCGTGCAGCTGGCTCCGGCTGCCCAGGCACCTCGGCGATAGAAGGGGCAGGAGCAGGCCTTCCGGAAGACTTGGCCAAGAGGTCGGAGCATGCGGCTCAGCACATGTTGTGCTGCAGCAAGGTAGAGGGAGGCTCTTTCCTTCAGAGTTCACGCCCGGAGTGGCAACGCTTCGGATGTCAGAAAGCTTCGAATAGGCTAGCCCTGCTGTTCCTTTAGAGCCACCAATAGGCCAAGGAAGGCGCGGTTCCCACACAGACTGGCCATTGGGGTGGGGTAGGAAAAGGGCGGAACCGTTTTAGATTGCTTTTATTTGTATAAACACAAAATTAAGCAGAAGGAAGGAAGGAAGGAAGGGAGGGAGGGAGGGAGCAGCTAGGGGCAAGAGGGAGACTTGGAAGGGGAAAACAAAGACGGGGTGCCTCTTCTGTGTCCGTCCCTCTGCATAGGCTCAGAGGCTCTGCTGCTCCCTGCTCCTCCTACCCTTCCCAAAGGGGCCAAGTGGAGGAAGGCGGAGGGCGAGGCTGGGTACAAGGTCCTGCTTGGCACAGTCCACGGTCAGCGTGCCAGGCCTCCCCCACCTCGCCCCTCCAGGACCGCCACTCCCCGCGGACAAAGCGTTAACCTTCCTGGCCAAAGTCTTCGGAGAACTTCTTCACCTTCAGGAGATCATCCACGTTGACGGCAGGTCGGGTCGTGGCCAGAGAGCGCAGCATGTCTGACTGCAGAGGCAGAAGAGAGAGGTGTTTTTGTGTGTGTGTCAGTGGCAGGATTCCCCTCCTGCATCTCCAGCAACTGGCAGTGGGTGCACAGAGCACACTGGCTGCCTCATGATGGCTCTCACCCTCCCCATTCCTTCCTCAGGGTCTAGGCTGGCCACCTGACCGGTGAGAGGCAGCTAGTTATGCTTTTGAGCTTCAGCCCTTTGCTTGGGAGAGGATGGAGGAAGCCAGTGGTGTGTGTATGTGTGAAAGGGCGACAAGGGGTTCCCACTCACCATGCACACCACCGGCTCCAGCAGCTTGTCTCCTGGCACCTCCATCCAGGTCATTTCAATAGCGCCCGGATCGCCCGGCGAACACGGGGTCAACAGGTCGTCCACCATCTCTCCAGGGTTAGTGCGGGAGGGCCCACGGACCTGCAGGAGGGGCGCAGACATGGTGCTGAAGGCGGGAAGGGATTCCTTCGGCCGTGCTGAGAGAGGCCGGCGGAGCCATTCCCACAGGGAGAGAAGGGTGCTGAGCACATGTCTCCCCAATGACAGACAGACAGACAGGATCCCTGCTCCCCCCCCCCCCATGAAAGAGGAGCTGCCCTCACCTTTTTGAAGTGGGTGGCCGACTGAACCTTGCGGACCGGCTGCATGAGGGCGTCCCGCACAATGATGCTGATGTCAGCTCCCGAGTAACCCTCCGTCTTCCGGGCCAGCTCGTGGATGTGCGCTTCTGATAAGCTGTGCGGGGTGTTGCCCAGGTGCAACTTGAACATCTGGGCCCGGGCCTGCTCCTCGGGGAGGGGGATGAAAATGCGCTTCTCAAATCTGGGGGGGGGGGGGCAAACAAGAGAGGCAGGGTGAAGGCTGCAAGGGCCAGGCCAAAGGATGGTCCCTGTGGGCGCCTTTCCTTTGCCCCCCAAAAGACACTCCTCTCTGCTGCCCCTTTCTGACCGGATATGGTTTCCACAGGAAAACCAGCAACATTATTTCCACAAGCGGGGAATGACCCCCCCCCCGAGACTGATCACATGATGTTTTGAAGATGGGTGTGCACCAAGGTGGATTTTTTTTATGCGACAGAAACCCTCCAGGTCATTCACGAATTAAATAGTGAGAATATCACGGAATTCAGTGTCATAAAACGGTAAACTCTATTGCAGATAAAAGCAACCACGAGGAGGGAAAATCATAAAAGGAAACACACAGACACATACACACACGACAACATTCAAGAAGCTGCATCTATATGGCGGCTGTGCCTTTGGAATAAAATGAAGTTTTACATACCCTGAAAAAGAGTTTTGGTTTCCATCAGGAAATGTGATTTGTGTTGTTGTGTTCATATTTTAGGGGCCATGCCAATGAGCTAATCCACTGAGAGGACTAGGGTTGCCGCTATGGGTAGACATGTCATTTTTAGCATGGTATATGGGCTCAGTGGTGGATAGCTGGGCAACCAAGTGATTTAAGTCTCCGGCTGCCAAGCCAGAGGTAGGGACTATTTCTCCACTGGGCCTTCGTGAGAGGCGATTCTTTAAAAATATTTGTAGTAGTGTTTTTAGCTTTTAATCATTGTCTTTGAACAGAGTAAGCCACCTTTAGTCCTTTTTAAGGAGAAAGGTGTGGCAAAAATATGTTAAATAAAAATGAATAAATAAAAGAGAAAGGTGTCCAAGGAGACTGAAGCTACAAAGCGTACCAGGGTCTAGGAACTAGGCTAGGGGACCAGTCGGGTGCCAGCAAAAACAGTCAAAGCCGTTATCGCCCACCTGCGCCGGATGGCAGCATCCAGGACCCAAGGGATGTTTGTAGCACCCAAAACCAGAACCCCGTCGTTGTTATTCCCGACACCTGTCAAGAAACAGAGCCGCTGCTGATCACCTGGCCCTGGATACGGAGGCCACCTCCCCTGTCCCCCCCCCCCCCCAGCTGAGCCCAAGACCAACTTGGGCCGGGCCTGGCGTCCTCCATCCGTTCAGCCCTCTACCAGCTGCATGGAAGGCGGCAGAGGGCCACAGAGGCTTGGGCGTCCCTTCCGCCAGCCCAGCCACTCACCCTGCATCTGCACCAGGAACTCTGTTTTGATCCGGCGGGCTGCCTCACTCTCGTTCTCGTTGCGAGAGCCGCACAGGGAGTCCACCTCGTCTATGAAGATGATGGACGGCTTGTGCTGCCTGGCCAGCTCGAATAGGTTCTTCACCAGCCTACAGGGGAGAAGGAAGGCAGGGCTGACCTCCCAGGGGCAGCGGGAGCAAATGGGGACACCAGGGAGCCCTGACCAGAGGGCCACCGGGCAGATCCGGGGGCCGACAGGAGCAGAAGTCCACCGCCTCCAAGAGAGACTCTTCCTGTGTGGATCCAATCCCCGTCTCTCTTCCCCACTGGCCTCCCACCACACCTGCTAAGCCTCTTCTCAACCAGGTGTGTGTGTGTGGGGGTCCCCTCTCCTTCACTCACTTTTCGCTCTCTCCCAGCCACTTGGACACCAAGTCGGAAGAGGAGATGGAGAAGAAAGTGGAGTTGCTGGCCTCGGTGGCCACGGCTTTGGCCAGGTAGGACTTCCCAGTGCCAGGAGGACCAAAGAGGAGGATCCCTCGCCATGGGGTCCGCTTCCCTGTCCCAGAGAGAGAGAGGAGGGGGGACGGTTTCAACTCTTCCCCAAGATGTCTTGAAGGATGCAGGAAGCTGTCTTTTACGGAGCCCCTCTGGCCAACTCAAACTGGCTCTTCTCCGTGCGTTGTCCCGCACAGGCCGCTCTGGAGGACCTGCCAGGTGCCTCCTGCGGGCCAAGTGCCACAGCTCCCCCAGGAAGCAGCTACCACCCTTATCCCATCGCAGCCACCTGGGAGATGCCTGCAGCCTTACCTGTGAACAGGTGGGGGAATTTAATGGGCAGGATAACGGCTTCTTTTAGGGCCTCTTTGGCTCCCTCCAGCCCTGCCACGTCGTTCCACCGGATGTTGGGCTTCTCCATCACGATGGCACCTGCAGGAAGGAAGGTTGTTTGCCCGAGCGAAACCGACCGGAGGCAGGAGAACCCTCCAAACCAAGGATGGAGGGAGAGCGCCGTGCCTGCCTTCAGAAAGCGGCAGGAACACAGGTGGCTTACCCATCAGCTGCTCTTGCAATTTTTTCTTCTCCGGATTGTCACCCTCACCTTCACTGTCACTCCTGCAGAGGGAGACGCCCCATGAGAAAGGGGGAAAGCACAGCGAAGGGAACCCAGCCCCAGGCAAACCCTCCAGCATCAGAAGAAGGTGGCAGCAGGGGTGGTGGAGGAAGGTCCATCTGCATCGGCTCCAATGGACTCTATTCCATGTGTGTGTGGGAGGAGGAGAAGCCATACATAACCCCCCCCCAATCCCTAAATTCAGCAAACCAGGGGTCATGGGATCATGATCTGTTTCCACAGATCTGGCTGGGGTTCTTCAGGCTCACAGGACCTTGCCTCAACCAGGAGCTGCCTTTGCCCCCCCCCCCCAACCCCTGTCTTTGGAGAAGACGCCGCATTGGGGACAGAGGCCTCCTTTCCGTACCCCTTGCTGTCATTTTGCGCTTCTTTGACAGGCTTCTTGTTCTGCTTCTCCTTGTTCCGCAAATAGTCCTTCAGCTTCTCAGCTCGGTCCAAGTACTGGGCGCACTTGGCCCGGATGCTCTCCTTGGCTTTATCGCTGTGAGCGTCGTCTGCAACATCGACGACAGGAAGTGCAATGAGAGGGAGGCACTCTTGAACCAAACCAGGAAGAAGAACAACTTCCGACAACCCCAAAGGGCAGCAGTGTTCCCCGAATACAGCAGTTTCCGCTTTCCCCTCTACTTGTTGTGGCTGCTCACCTTGAAGGTGGCTCTCAACATCCAGCTCTCACCCCCACCCTCCTTGCAAGCCCAACTGAAACGGGCAAAACACCCTAGAGCAGTGATGGCGAACCTATGGCATGGGTGCCAAAGGTGGCACTCGGAACCCTTTCTGTGGGCACTCGACATCGCCCCTTCACAGCCACCTGTATTCAGGTTAAATTGCTGTATTGGCACTTGGCAAAAAATAGTGGGTTTTAATTGCAATTTGGGCACTCGGTCCCTAAAAGGTTCGCCATCACTGCCCTAGAGAGTGCTTCAAGGATGCAAGGAGAACAGCGTAGGCCACACCAAGGGGGGGGGGGGAAGGCTAGTCCGAAATCTTATTGCATGCAGTGGCAAACCAGGTAGTTCCCAAGCAAGTCTACAGGGTCAGATCCTTCTCGTTCTGTTTGCCAGCGCTGGCTTTGTCCAGCATGGCTGCCCACCCAGCTGGTGCCACTCAGAAGGCAGCCACCCACCCAATAAAACTCACACTTGATGGCGTGCAAAAAGTATTCCACCGCATGCTGGTAGAGCCGCAGGGCCTCTGCGTAGTTCTTTGCTTTGTCCTCCTCGGTGGCTTTTGTGACCAAATCAATGGCTTTCTGGAAAGAAAAGGTTTCAAGTTTCAAGATGGGAAGCCAGGATCAGCCTTGGAAAGAACCATAAACATCCTGGGAAAAGAGAAGTCTAAGGGACTGGAATATATTCAGCAGCATGACCAAGGACCCAAAGAGAGGCAGATCCCTGTAGGATTTAATATGCGTCATAACCACCACCAAGCGCGAAGATACTCTGGGAAGGACAAGTCCAGCAATGTCCAGCTCCAAGTTTTCTTTCTGGGCAAGGGTCACAAAGAGGTCCGCGCAGGGGATCTTCCCAATGGCTGCACTATTTGGCACCTCACGTTCAACACACAGGAAGGCACGCACCCTCTCGGAAAGCAAGCTAGTGACGGGCTTGTCATCTAAAACGGAGGGAGACAGCAGGAAACCTCAGCACAAAGGAACAAACAACGGTGTGTCCCGTAGGCCCAAACCACTCCGAGTTCTACAACAGGAAGTGCCCTCAACAGTGCCAGCACCTGGCTGTTGGCCCATCGGGGCAACCTTCTCACCGAATCTCATTTCTCCCTGTGCAAAGAACAAAAAACCCCCGGCACCTGGCTACTTTGTTCGGGGGACACGGGATGGGTTTGGAGCATAGCAGGTGGCTCAGAAGAAAACTCAGCCGTGCTTCAGATCGGAGTGCCCCTGCCGTGCATCTCTGCTCCACCCTAAGGATCTCATAGGTTTCCATGGGGTGAGATACATTGAAAGAGAGCACCCTGTCTTTCAAGAGCGAAAGAATCAATGAATCAAATCCACTTCTGATGGAGAAGCTACGGGATATGCCTTGGGGTGCTTCCCAAAACTTTGCCAAGGGGCACAAGGCTGTTGGCTGCGACCGCCCAGTCTTTTGGAAAGCATCTCAGCAGTATATCTCCATATGCCTCGAGTGACTGACAAGCCCAGGGGTGAGTCTCCTGCTCTTATCTTCCGTTTAAGCACGTGCAGAATGTCAATATAACATCTGACGTCCTTACAGGATGATGGGTTCTTAAGAATTTCATCCACTTATTGGCTCAACGGCCTGAGTCTGTATTAAAGCAGCTTCTTCTCTTCTAAGAGAGGGAATCACAACATTTTGCATTCAGGCAAAAATAGTGAAGTACAAATATTTTTCATAGTGAAGTACAAATATTTATGTCTCCAAATATTTGTGGAGGGGAGGCAACTGACCAGGTGGGCCAGCAAAAGCTGTAAAACAACCTGGAGACCACAGATTCTCACTTTAGGGTGTGGGGAGATCCAAGTCCTTGCACCATTTGAATCATGAAAATTATCGGGTAACCTTGTGCCAATCATGCTCTTCCTGGTAGGAGTTTTGTGAGGATGAAGTGAGAAGGAGGATGTATACCACCTGCAACTCACTGAGGAACAGTCAGGATACAAAGTACAAAATAAATAAAGTAACAAACTACCATGTATCCATATTTACATTTTGTTTTTCTACCACTGGCTCACAAAATAAAAGTGTAACAAAAGTGTTATGGATCAATACACACATGTGAAGTGTAATATACACCACAGAGTAACTCTTTAAGCCATGTTACAGAATCTGGAAAGAAGTAAGGTTTTTGTGTATGTGCGACAAGACACACCCGATACACCTCCCTTATTCCTCCAGGGTTTATTCCCTTCTTCCTGGACTCAACCCTTCTCCAGCCAAATTATTTACTTGCTTTAAAATCATCTGCCCTGCCTAGAAAAAAAAACAACCAAACCAGTCTGGACCACAAATAACAATATGTCTGAATATTTGCACTCGCCCGTGAAAGCTCCCATTAAAATATTAGTGCCTTTAAGGTGCCGCATCTCTTTTTGTCTCTCTCTTCTCTGTTGTTCTTTTGTTTTTATTTTGTTTCCCCTCCGCAATACAACCACCAGAAAAGGCAAAACAAATTTTATTTTTTTTAAGCTTGGGCTCTTTTAAGACCAGCTCCCTGATTTGAATGGGAAGTTTCAGGCTCCTTTGAGGATTCAGGGTGGTCTCGGGGAAAGAGTAATAAGGATAATAATCATGATACTGCTACTGCTACTACTACTATAATAATGATAATAATGAAAATGATACTACTACTACTACTACTACTACTACTACTACTACTACTACTACTACTAATAATAATAATAATAATAATAATAATAATAATAATAATAATAATAATAATAATAATAATAATAATAATAATAATAATAATAAATAGGGGACGGCCCCCCGCGGATCCCCTGGTCCTTTGCCCTCCCCGCGCGTCTTTGCAACAGCACCCCGAAGGCAAGAAGGGTGGCAGTTAATCCGGATTAAGGGGATGCGTGGTTGGAAGCCCATTCCCCATCCCGGCGCAGGGCCATCGACAGACACCCCCGCCCCCCAAGAAAGGGCTTCCCGCCCACCTCCCCTCCCGGCCACGGAGCAATTAGCTCTAATTAGCGAATGCAAACGACCCCCCCTCCCCCTCCTCTCTCGGCTCCGTCCTTCTTCCCCGCCTCGGCCGAGAGAGAGAGAGAGAGCCAAGCGGCCCTTCCGGGCCTAGCAGGCCGCCAAGCCGGGGCCTCGCGTAGGAAGGAGGCCGGCGAGGAGGCACCGAGGGCGGCGGCGGCGGCGGCTCCGGTACCTGCAGGGCGGACGTTGTCATCGCATCTCCTCCCGCCGGCCGGGGCTGCTGGCCAGGAAAGGGTGGCGGGTGGCGGGTGGCCGGGGGGGGGGGGGCTCGCTCGGTGGTGGAGGCCGAAGGAGGAGGAACGAAGGAACGAAGGAACGAGGAGGAAGGAACGAAGAAGGAACGAAGGAGGAACGAAGGAAGCAGGCGGCGGCGGCGACGGGCAGGGGCCGGATCCCGGGGAGGAGGAGAAGCAGGAGAGCCCGGCGGTTTTCCTGGTCTGCCGCCTGCAGGCCGCTCCGGGAACGGCAACGGCAACGGAGGAGGAGGAAAATGGAGGCCGGGCCCTTGGAATAAATCCCCCAATAAATCCATATCTTTCCCAGCAGTGGCTCTCTCTCTCTGTGTTTTTTTCTTTTCTTTTTCTTGCGCGCGGGGATAATGGACCTTGTAGTCCGCCGCCGTAGCTTGGCCCCCTTGCCCCTGGAAGGGCTTTGGGGGTGAGGAAGGTCGCCCTGCCAGGCGCTGGGATTTGGGGGGTGAGGGGGTGGGGGTGTCCCTTCTTCCAGTTACCCCCCTGGGATCAAGTTTTCTTCCCTGTTACTTTCCTTTTTCTTTTCTTTTTCGTACTTGCTCTTTGTAGTTCTGCTGTTACCTTTTGATGTTCTTTGATGGCTCTTTTAATTTCCCTGTTTTTAACGTGACTATATGTCTTCTATGTCCTGGGCTGCATATGGTCCCTCATTACTGTAAGCCACCTTGGGTCCTTTTCCAAGGAGAAAGGTGGGGTAAAAATATAAATAAATAAATAAATAAATCACCACTCAGTGCCCTTGTTTTGGGTACCTGACAGTGGGGCCTCGGGGTTGACATTTTGAAGCCAAGCTCAAGATAACCCACTACACCCCCCTTGATCTTCAAGACTTGAAGGCATTCTAAACTGAATTTATTTTCCACCTTTTTAATCCCAATTTATCCAGGGAGAGGCTCAACCTGGTGTCCAGTAGAACCTGGGTCTTCGCCCTCTGTCTCAGTCAACACCCATCAGGAGATTCTCATTTCTTCAAGGTTACACCCGTCAAATCTCGAGATGTTCCTCAAAGCATAAAATTAAAAAAATAATAACAAAACCCACAAGTGGAGAAGACCTTTGGCCATTGAAACTGGAAGCTGCTCATTCTGTGGTAAACCTCATTAAAGCTCCTCCGTTTCCCCATTATATCTCTGCATTACTGATCTGAACCCTGTTATGTTCTTGGATATCCACCCATCACCCTAAAGGGATGCTTTTGTATGGTGGCCCCAAAGAGCTCAGGAAGGTGGGCTGTGTTTTCTCCTGAAGTTCATTTAGCAAAAACGGAAGCGTTAACAGATCTTTTATTGCTTCTGGTCCCTTACAGAGGAAAAGAGTGAATTGGTGGTCTTAACCAGAGTTGAGTCATGCAGTTGTTTTGACATTTAATGACCCAGAGCAGCAACCACTGGAATATGTTTATTTAGATTTGGAAGGAATACCTGTGTTATAACTCAAATGATTAGAAAGACAGTCACCCTTGGGTCAAAGGAAGTCCCACAGAACTTAAGTTATATTATTTATATTAAAGGGGAGTCTAGAGTGTTAAAACAAATAGAATAAAAATAAAAATAACCCCCTTCCAAAATTCAGAGGGATTCTCCCCCAGACAAATAGGAAAAGAGCACCCTAACCTCCCGCCTCCCCACCACCACCACCACCACCAACAGCACATTACCTTATGGGATATTTTCTCTTTCAGGATTCTGGGATCCGTCCAATTTATGAAATGAGAAGCAAGCCACGCTCTGTATCAAGAGGTCCTCTTGCTTCCTTATCCACCATTTTAAGAAAGTACTCATTTCTTCCCACAGTCACAAACGAGTCAAGTTAAGACTAAAAGCATTAACACCTTTATTATACACCATAAAAAAGGTTACATTTGCCTTGAGCCTTGTTTTCCACTGCAATGTACAACACTAGACAGTTAATATTTTGTGGCTGACAAAATGGCCACAGTGTCTTCGTGTGAAGACACCCCCCCACCTCCAAAGTTTCATCATGACCCTTTGAGTCAGTCTGTGTGAGTGGAGTAACCTGGAGTTTCCAAGATTTGAGAGTCAAAACCTCAGGAACAACAAAAACAAAACAGAGAAGTCCTTGTATAAATACAATTTACAAAGAGTACAAAAATAAAGCTGGTTGTACAATTTTAGAATGATTGTGGCAGTATGACAGACTGTGTGCCTTGAGCACTCAAGATCAGAGTAACATCAAACGCGCGCGTGCACACTCATACAGCACAGACAGACATTTCGTTGCTGTAGTGGTTTCTGTGCAAATTGCATGAAGAGACCTTCGCAAGGAAGATCTCTCTCTTTGGCACTCAAACGTTGCATTTGCCCAAACTGTAAACGCCTGACTGATGCCTGGTAGCTGAGAGAGAAATCTGAGAAAAGACCTGTCCACAACCACAAAGCAAAGGAAATCTGACGGCATGTGGGGCTCGGAGTTTGTGTCAAGGACATGCAGGACACAGATATGAATACAGGAGGACCTAAACAAGGAGGTCTCCGCAGCCCTCTCTCCAACCCCCAAACCCTTCCTTCTCATCCTTTCCTCCGACAACCGCCCTGCCACACATCTTTTAGCCTGCCCACAAAAAGTCAGGTTTGCCACCAAGGCACCCCACGCCGCAGGGTTAATCTGAAGGCAAGCAGTTTAAAGATCCTTGGGGGCAGAACCCAACCTGCTCCAAATACATGTCCTTTCAGAACTGGGTGCCCTGCAGACCGGGACTGACAAGTCCCATCAGTTTTACGTCTGGCCCACGGCAGAGAAATCAGGAGAGTTCTCAGTGAAAACCATCTGGAAGCATGGATGGGGCTTGGGGGGGAAAGCGACTTTATACCTGATCATTCCTCCTGCAGCTTCCCACTACCAAAACCGAGGGGGCTTGCCTCCAACCTAATGGCACAAGTACACTAGGCAGCCTAGCCTCCACATGCCACAGCTGGTCCAGAACCACCTGGCAAGGAAAAATTCGCCTCCCCCTTTGGGGATCAATAAGCAATTTTAGGAACACAGAACACAAAGGATGCGGCTTACAGACCACCCCATAGCGCTTAAAGCACTCTCTGGGTGGTTTACAATGTAATTATGCAGGCTATGTGTTGTTCCAACCCAGCAAGCTGGGTACTTGAACTTACTGACCTCTTGGAAGGATGGACGGCTGAGCCAACCTTGAGCCGGCTACCTGGGATTGAGGTAGGGTTGTGAGCAGTTTAACGACCACTGGCTCCTAAACCAGCCAGGTCAGGTATTCTCTGATACCCGCAAAACAGGCTGAAAAATAAGCCCTTTGCTCTCCCTAATCTGCCTGTTCTTCCTTCCCCAAACTTAGCGGGAAGGGCCAAATGATGTCTTACAAGAGGAACAACTAGAACACACTGGGCAACATCTGGGCTCAATCCCCATCCAGAAAAAACTTACCACTACTTTCTGTAACACTAACACCCACACAGCTCTCTGCTCACTCCGACACCCAAAAGGGCTTGCGATCCAAGGACTTGTGGTTTTACCACCTTGAAAAAAGGCAAGGCTGTGTGTTCTCTAATGCAGCGGGTTTAAGAAAGAGGTTTCTAGCCCTTATGAGAATCGCAGATACACTCACAAGGGCCTGAGGGTGGGCTGGAGGAGCCTTGCAGACCATGGAGGGCCTGAACAGTACAACCGGTGGGGCTTCAAAACCTCTGAATGGATCAGGTGTCATGTTTTTCCAAGAAGAAGAAGAAGTGTGGAGGGGAAGGAAGGGTTCAAGGCTTTGTGGAAAAGAACTCTGCTCCGCACTGAAAGTGGTCAGGCTCCCTGAGGGGTCGACGGCCGTCACTTCCTCCCCTACCCCATCCTGGTGCCCTCCGGGTGGCCAAGCGGGCAAGGGGAGATTGGGTATTGAGCCAGACACATCTGGAGGGCACCAGGTTGGGAGACCTCGTGGCCAGTGCTTGAGAAAAGCCCCAACACACACACACACACACACACACACACACACACTACACTTCAGACAGAATCACCAGTAGGCAATGCAGCCAAGGCCACAATGTTGGCTGCACCCAAGAACTCCTGGCCGAAGCAACTCAGAACAGCTGCAGTTCCTTCCTCTTGGTCCCCCCAGAGATACTACAGAGGAGGCGGGCCGTGGGGCAAGGCCAAGACAGGTGGGGCAGGCCAGAGCACCCTGCCCCCCCTACGCTGTGGAAGGCCTCGCCTCCCCATGAGTGCAAATGAACGGGAAAGGGAGCCGGATGTGGGCGCAGCTTCAGCCAGGATCAGGAGGAGGGAACACCCGCTCGGGCGAGGGCTGGCTGGCTTTGGCTTCAACCCCCCCTCCCCCCAATCAGAAAAGTGTTGCTCCTGGTCCTTTGCAGCCTCCGATTCTGATTGCTTCCCCACCCAGAGCCCCAGCAGAACTCAAGCGTCCTGGTCAGCCTGCGCCAAGGGACTGGACAGACCACGGGGGTTAGGAAGCGCTCCCACTCTGTCACAGAGCAGCCACGAGCCCCCACCCCCCCCAACCTCTCTTGCTGATCCTCTGGCTCAAAATGCCACGAAGCCCATGCAAAGGAGCACTGCAATTCCCATCTTGCTGAGGGAGGCTCTGGCGTGCACTCCTCCTCCTCCTCCTCCTCCAAACACTCAAGGGGGTTTGCCAGCAGGGACCAGGGAGAGCCAAGCATCTCTTGGGAGGTCCCCGTAAGAGATCTGGCTTCAAGGCACGTCTGTGGCACCGCCAAGGGGACACAGCCCAGGGTCCGGCTAGTTCCCTCTCACCCGGCCCCGAGGCTTGCCTCCTGCTCTTTCCAAAGGCACACTTGGTAAGTGGTATTTTTTTTTGGAGGGGGGTGGTTTGATGGCTTTGGAACACTCCGTGTCCAGGGGCCACTCTGCTAAGGTCTGGCAGGGCAGCTCTCCCACCTCCTTGGCCGACAGGCCAGGCCAACACAGGAAAGGAAGTTCCGAGCCAAGGAGAACCACAGCCAGGGAGGGAGGGGCAAGTCCAAGTCCTCCCCATCGCTCTCTCTTTCAGCCGTCCTCTTTCTCCCTTCTCCTCTTCCTCTCTCCTGGGAGAGCCGCAGTGCCTGGGCCGAGGTTCTTCAGAGGGGGACGCGCCTCCTGCCCAGCCGCCGCTCACAAGTCTTGGTCGCAAGGCACTGGCGCGGTCCGATGAAAGGGCCAAGGCGGGGCCGGTCGCTGTGCTACGTCTTTGCCGGCGCCGGCCCCCGCCTACACGAGCAGGCCCATGCGGGTCACTTTGGCTGACAGGAAGGTGTGCAAAACAAAGACGATCGGTTTGGGGCAGGCGTGCAGCTCCAGGGTCTGCGGGGTCCCAAAAAGAAAAAAAAAAGAGGTGAAGAGACGAGACAAGAAAAAAAACAACGCAAATGCTCCCAACTCAGGCCACTCAAAGGCAAACAACGTGCTTGGACCCTCAGCTCCTGATCACGGGTGTTCCTGCATTTCTAGCAGCCTCTTTTGTCCATTTCACCTTAAAAACAAGTGGGAAAGGAGTGAGGAATGCACGGGAAAAGACTCAGGACCCAGACAGGTCCTTCTACTCCCCACCTAACGTGTCTCATTCAGCTTCGTCCCACTCCCAGGTGAATATTTAAACTAAATAAATAAAGTACAGTTGTCCCCCGCCCTTTTGCGGTTCATATACTGTAGTCCCGGTATATCGCAGGTCCGCAGCATATGAAAAAAAGGGCCTCCTGGGGTAAGGAGGAAAGGCCTTCCCAGGCCCGTCGGAGGCCCCAAAAGTGCTTCCCCGCAAACTGGAAGTGACTTCCAGTAAACCAGATCACTAGAAAGCACTTTTGGAGCCTCTGGGGGACTGGAAAGCCCCTTGCAGGCCCGTTTGGGGCAGCGCCAGGCCTGGGGTAAGCACAAGAGCCCCCAGAGAGCCTGCCCAGTCCCGACCTGAGCCAGCACCCGCATATTGCGGATTTTCAGTTATTGCGGGCCGGCTCGGGTCCCTAACCCCTGCAATAGGTGGGGTTTTACTGTAATAGAAGCGAGAAGACGGTGCTGCCTATCTGCCCTCCTTGGATCCTTTCTGGAAGAATCTGAGGCCCTTTGTACACGACCCCTAAACTCTGCGGCAAACGGCTCCCAGCTCTGGAGCTTAAAATCATTTCCCCACCAGCTCCGGAGTTTACAGATAATTAAGTGTGACCACGCCCACCTAAGCGCGTCCCAGTGCACTTTTCATGTACCTGCTCTCGGAGGGTGAAAATTCCTGATGCGGATATAACAGTAGTGACTGCCGGGCTCTCCTTGCTTCTGTTTGTTCTTTTTTTGCCCCCCCCACCCCTTTAAGAGATCTGAATGCTGATTCGGACGGCAGAACGGAGGGTGAGCGGCATTCTTTTCTTCCTTTTTTTCTCCCTCCCCTCACGCAGCCAGCAGCCAGGAGTGCGGAGGGGGTGGGAACACAGGAACGGCGACAAACCCCTAAGATCTCTGGTCCGAATTTAAGTGGCCAGAGGATTTTAGGGGTCGTGTGAAAAGGCCCTGAGTAGCGGCTGTGGAAAGGAGGATGCGTGGCCCGCCGTGGTCTGTTCCCAGGTAGGCTGGTAAAACCTAGTGGCCCCATGGTGCAGGGCTAGGGACTAAGGAGATTGGTGATGCAGCAATCACCCTTGGTGGGTGTCTGAGGCTTGTAACTACCAGGAATATGTTGCACTTCATGATCAGTTTTCAGCAAAACTTTGGAGAGGCTTGCTTTGACTCCTGGGGAAGTGCCGAGTTATTAGTGCAATGGTTATTCATCCACCCCCACGAGAGGCCTAAAGCAGCCTCAGGACGGCAGCACATCAGGAAAAGCAGGGGTCAGCCAGGTGTGGCCAATGACCCACGGCTTCATGCAACCGACCAAACACCTGCACATCCCTCCAACCCACCCCCAGGCTGTATGGGGGAAGCCCCACTATTTTTCTCCATGAGCCCTGCCCTGTTTTATGATAAGGACTTAATTTTTATTTATTTTTCTTTCTCAAACTGGAAGCAATGGAGCCCTTGTTACTCACCAGCTCCCCTTCCGGGCCTCCGAAATCCAAATAAAGGTTGCGGATCCCATCGTCGGCAGACATTTTCAGCTTCTCAAAAGGGTACCGGAAGAGGACCCCGGAGGAACCCGCCTCCTCACTGGAAATGGTGAACCCGTTCTCGTAGTGGATCGTGAGACGGACCTCTTGGTTCTTCCAGATGCAGCCTGGGCCAGGAGGGTGCAACAAGAGAGAGGTTGGCGGGATAACACCGGCCCGCGTGAGGGCAGAAGCTACGCCCCAGCCCTGCTGAAGAGCCGTTCTCACAACTCCAAACACCCAACCGGTCTGCCACGTTTTGCCTGGGCAATGCCACAGAGTTCCCCCACTCCTCCTTCTGCCACAGCCACCAACTTGTGCTCGGCAGGTCTGTGCCCCCCTGGGCAAATAACTACACAAGACTGCATCTTGGCTTCTAGAGCAGGGGTGTCCAAACTTCAGCCCTCCAGATGTTCTGGACCACAACTCCCACCGTCCTTTGTCATTGGCAATACAGGCTCAGAATTCTGGGAGTTGTGGTCCAAAACATCTGGAGGGCTGACGTTTGGACACCCCTCTTCTAGAGGATACTTGTGACAGAAGACGCCTCGTTTCACCACCAGGCCAGAAGCATACTCAGCAGTCCTTGAGGAGGACTCTAGGGGGAGCCCGAGATGCAAAAGAGACTTTTGCATGCTTGACGGTCGTTCATATTCCCATCCCAAGGAAGATGGGTTGCCCAGGGCAGGCTCAGGCTGGCCTCCTTTTGTAGCCCACCCTTTGATCCCGTCCCTACGCTGGAACACCAATGTGCCACAGCCAGCTTTTCCAAGTGGTCGAGTGACACTCCCAACCCACTGGCGTGTCTGCCGCTGACGGGCCTCTCCAGGCAGATGGCTCAGCGCTTGCTAGCACGGACCACGGCCACCCGGGCAGGGATTTCCAGCAAGTTTGTGAAGGGCACGTTTCCCCTGGAAGAAGGGAGTCCTGCGAGAGGAAACGGAGCAGCACTTGAGCCAGACTGACCTCTGTGCCAGGAAGCAAGCTCTCCCTTTGCACCTCAAAGTGGGCGTGGAGGTTCCGTGTCCCGTGGACCCTCCTCCCCAGCACCAAGTAGGAGCCTGATCGGGCCATAGCTAGCCTCCCTTAGTGGACTGCGAGGACAGCCCAGAGATTCATGGAACAGGGAGAAGGCCCCAAAGCAAAGCATGTTGCTTATATCTGGGCAGTTGACACGTTAACTGTGCAGGCTACACATCCCCACCCCACCCCCAGCAATCTGGGTACTCAGGTCATGAGCACAGTTACAGCTGCAAGACAGCTGTTGAACCACTGCTCACCCTCATTTGAAGCTCACCTACAGACACCTCCTTGATCAGCTCTGCGGCCGCGTGGCAGCCTTGCACCAGGATCCGGGTCCAGGCGGAGAGGTCCCGGTGCGTCTCCACGTGGAAGACGTGCATCTCGATGCCCTGCCGAGAGCCCGTCCGCGTGGCAAACGTGAGATCCGATCCCACACAGGGGGACCTGCGGCCAGAACCAGAGTGTACCAACCTGCACCGGGGAAGGGGGGAGGAAGGGGGAGAAGAAGAAAGGAAGGTTCTGTCAGCAAGCCCAAGCAGCAAACGCAACTTGCAGGAAGGGACAAGGAAGGCTAGTTGGAGCCAGAAATCTAATATGTTGAAGGAGAGGCATCAGAATGCTGTTCTGTGAGGCTGCAAATTTCCCCATTGTGCACCCAAGAGGCTCCATCCCTGCTCCTCCTGAGAAGGTGTGGAAGCCAATCCCGAATCTTGCCCCATAGCAGCAGCTGGCTGCTCCGATACAGAACGACACAGGAACCCATAGCTGCCGGACGTCAGGGGCAAGCCAGAAAATGACAGGCATGAGAGCGACACCAGCGGAAGCTGCGGGATCTTCTTTTCTAATGGGTTTTGGCCGGGAGGCTGCTTGGAAAGGAGCCAAATGGAATCCAGCTGCCGCAACAGGCCTCCGGAGAGCCCCGCCAAGAGCCGCACCTCTTGCAGACCGGGGTGGGGGGTGGGGTGGGGGTAGCCTGGAGGGGAGGTTCCCAGCAAAAGGAAGGGGGCAGGAAATGTGGCCGCAGCAGCCACTCCAGGCACGGAGGGAGGGAGGTGTGTGCGAGCAAGCATCCCAGCCACCCGTTCGCCCATGGCCGGCGCTCCGGCAAGGCCACCAAGGTGCTGGGACTTCTCTCAAGCACTGAGGGCCAGACAGAGAGGGGCACCAGCCAGCAACGGCTCCCTGTCCCGTTCCATCCAATTTCCTGAACGTATAGATTTGGGGTTCAAAGAGACCCTTTGGTGGTTCAAAGAAACAAGGTGTTCTCTTTTTTTAGAGTCCTGCTGGCCTTAGAGCAGCCGGAGTCACCAAGAGGTGGCACTTTGGATGCTGAGATGCTCTGGGCTCCGAACGCCAAACGACACCGAATCGTCTTGGGACAAAGCAAAGCAAAGTGTTCTGCTTATATACCGCCCCATACCACTTTAAGTAGTCTCTGGGCGGTTTACAATTTTAATTACAGTGTGCAGGCTACACATTGCCCCCCCCCAGCAAGCTGGGTACTCATTTTACCGACCTCAGAAGGATGGAAGGCTGAGTGAACCTTGAGCCTGCTACCTGGGATTGAACCCCCAGGTCGTGAGCAACGTTTCACCTGCAGGACAGGCATTTAACCACTGCGCCACGAGGCTCTCTGACAAGTGCCAGAGATGGAGCAAAACGAGGCCCCATGTTATATCCAGGATTCTGGTTCACACGTGTTTTAGGGCTCATACCCCTTGTTCCTCCAAATGGAGACAACCAGCCATCAAACCCAGCCTGGCATGAAAACCAGTGGGGGCTCTGGCTGATTCTAGAAGATGCGGAAGCGTGATGGATGGTTTGGAGAACACCTGAGATGCCCCTAATTCACACTTGCACCTGTTTGACCAGTATGCTGTGCTGCAACTTTAGAGCTCCTCCGTAGGAACATTTGGGGGCCGAGTTCCTAATTCTCGTGACTCCCAAAGGAAACTGGATGGCGCCTAAGTGAGGTATCGGCAGCCTCAAGGAGATGCTGGCGTCAGGGAAGGAGAAAGAGCAAAGATCTCACAGTTTCCTTCAGGGAATTCACAGGTGTCCAAAAAGGGTGGTAGAAATCAGCCCGGCTCCTCCCAGCGGCTGGCCAAAAAACACCTCTTTCAGGTCTTGGAAACGACAGTTCCATCCCAAACGTTAAAGCTGAGCCGTTCCTGGAGGGTGCCAAGTTGCAAACCCTGGCTCAGGACCGGTGGGGCCCCTGCGAGGAAGCGGCAGCCAAAAAGCCTTCTCGACCCCACCCGTTGGCACGCAGAGCGAGCGTCCGGACTCCACGCCCAAGGCCAAAAGGGAGGGAGCAGCCATCCTGGCTTCCTGGCAAGGGGAAAGGTTTTACCCGACACTTCCAGAAAGACTGCTCCAATAATAAGCACAGGGAGAGATTTTTCCACAGGAAGGCATTTCCTCCCCCCCCCCCCCAGGCGACCGAGAGAAAACAGAAGCTCCCTGCACTCACGGGGCCTGTTCCCTGCCTGACTTATGGGGAGGGAGGGGGGGGTTTAATGGGTCACAAATGAGGCAGGCAAACATCCGCTTATCAGCAACTCCTGTTCATTTCTCTGCCACGCCACTTCAAGACGCTTCTGCCTGCGCTCAAACATCCCCTCTCCAGTGCCTCTCTGCCCATGCACAGGTTGTGGGGGGGGGGAATGTAATCAAGGTGGGGGTTCGGAGTGTTTTTTTTTTTTTTTAAATTTCTGGCACATCCTCTACCTGGTGGCGATGAGAGGGTAGCTGTGGCAGGGGGATGCCCAAGCGTCTCTCGTCCAAGGCATGCTGTCATACAACAGCAGGTCCTTCTCCGTCACAGCCATGAGGACCGGCCGCCACTGCTGCCGCCCTCCGTCCAGCCTGGCCTGGAGGAAAAGCAAAGGAAATGAGCGGCTCAGGCATCTGTCCTTTAGAACTAGCCAACATGCCTTTCGGGGAAAGAAAGAGGATGAGACAGGGGAGGATGAAACAGTTCTGGGGGTGGGGGGGGGGGGGGGGGGAAAACAGATAACTTGAGAGCAACCGTCAGCCTGCAAAGGGAAACAGCAAGTGGGCAAGTGCTGCCCCCTACAGCCTACATTTGAAAATACAAGGGAAGGCCTTGAAACCATAACACATTCCTTGTGGGGGAATAACCACCTTATTTTTGCAAAGTAAAATAATAACATCATCAGTACCTCCTGGATGCATGTGTAATGTTTCCTCCATAGCCCTCCAATACTGCTTCAGGCTTATTCTTAACCATCCATGTCTTTTTAAGTTTGTTTTAAAAACAACAACAACCCAAACCCATTCAGAAAGGGACCAAAAATAATGCTTTAAGTTATGAGCAAAGCCGACAAATCACAACAGAAGCATTAGCAGCAAACTACTTTTTAGAATGCAGTGGACCCTCGTATAACAAACGGTTTATATAACATCAAATCTGTACAAACATAAAACTTTCCGGAGATAAGGGAAATTTGCTTAACAGAATCGCCTATGGGGCAAATCCGTACAACATAAAAACGGTTGCAATTAGGGATTACTCTGTTTTCAATGCATTCCGGTGGGAAATTTGTATAAAGGAAAATTTGCTTAACAGAATTTCATTTGGAACGAATTAATTCCTTTATACAAGGTGCCACTGTACATTTTTTTTTTCAGGGAGGAGTACTTGAGGCATGCAACCAGGAGCTTTTCAGTCACCAGGGGGTGTGTGTCCCTCTCTTTTTTTCCATGCAGCTTCCCTCCCAGCATCAAACGGTGTGAACCTTGAGTAGAGAGAAAGAGGGGAGGGAGCCCCCATCCCATGCTTCCTCTCCTTCTCTCCGCCACCGCTGGTGGAACTCCCTGCCACTCCAACTGCTGGGGAAGGCAGCTGCTGGCAAGAGAGAGGAAGGAAGGCACCTGGGACTTCCACTCCCTTGTTACTCTCAGCTGCAAAGCCCCACCTTTGATCTGCACCCGCCAGGCGGGGCTCAGGTCTCTCTTGGGCTTGCCAGCCTTTCCGGCAGCTGCACGGCCCCGAGGAAACCAGCCGTCGGCCTCGCTTCGTTGCCCAGTTCAGGGTGGGGCTGGCCCACTGCCGAGGGCACGGAGCTACTTCCTGCCGGAGCTCCGTCCGGCTCTGTTGTCGAGGGCAGGAGAGCTCTGAACCCCGCCCGCTCACCTGCTCCGCCAGCCAGGCGATATGCTTGACCTCCTTGCTGCTTCCGGGCGTGTTGCCGGCGGCCAGCATGGCACTCAGCTCGGCCAGGACCTGTGGGAGGAGAGCCATGATGTTGGCGTGGATGGCTGTGAACCAGGAGTGCGCCGTGGCCGTGTCCTTGCAGCGGAGGATCAGGGTGTTCCTGCCGTCTGGGGAATGCAGCTCGATCAGCCTGCATGGGAAGGAAGGAGAGAAGAGAGGGTGCTGAGAGGAGCTGCCCCCACCCTCTGAAGAAGAAACCGGCCACCTTGGCACCTCGGGACTCTCTCTCTCTCTCTCTCTCTCTCTTTCTCAACAGCTGCTCTCCAAGGGGCATTTCTTGAAATGGAGGCTTTGAGGCTCTGCCCTTGGCCGGCCAGCTACCGCTTCTGAGCTATGTTTTAATTGAAAACACGTTCAAAGGAGTTAATAAGCAAAACACAGCCAACGATGGGTGAAGTAATTAGGAAAATGCCAGGATAAAGAGCAAATGTCATCAGCTGGAAGTGAAGGACGGTCACGAGAGAGAGGGGGGGGGCACTTCTTGGCCTCTTGTCTTGTCAAGATGGCTTGGTGCTGCTGACCAACTCATGAGAAGGCACACAGGGCCTTCTATCAGAGTTAAGGACGTCTGCTTCTCAATTAAAACATGGCTCGGTAGCTGGCTGGCTGAGGGCAGAGCCTCCAAGCCTCCATTTCAAGAGGGGGGGGTGAGGTTCTGCTTGGCTTCATTGCAAGAAGGGACGCCCCCCCCCCACCGGGCTGCCCAGATTTGGTCATTGAGGTTAGGCTGTTCCTAAAAAGGTCCCACTCTAAATCTTGAACCCAGCCTTCCTCAGCCTTCCTTTCCGAGCGCTCAGCGCACGCCTGACCACCATCCCTGGTGGCCACAGAAATGAGTCCTTGCCTGGATGTACTCCCCACCCCCACCCCCTGTTTTGACACAGCCGCCCCCTCCTAGAAGCAAAGCTGCTGGCCCTCAAGAACCCAGATCCAGAAAAGGAGAAAGAGAATCCCTCTCTCGAAGCAAAGGGGAGCTGTGCGGTCCAAGCAACGTAAGAGAGAAATGCAAAAACGGGCAATATCTTTGTAGAATGCTTTTTTTTTAAAAAAAACACATCATAAATAAACAAGCTTTTGAGGATTAAACACAACTTCCTCGGGTTTGTACCAGTGTGAAGAACGTAGAGCCCAAAATTTAAAAGTCCAAAAACGCACACGTCAAGAGGGATACTGACAGGCTAAAGCTGCTTTGAGATGTTAAATCCAGCTGTTTTTAGCAGGGTGGGTTTGTCCCGCCTTGCCTCTACTGAGATGGAAGCCAGGAGCCTGCTTGTCATTTTATGGTGACCGCTTAGGGAGCTACGGAAGGAGTGGAACAACCCGGTCCTCTAAGCCAAGACATCAGAGGCCGTGCGCCTTCCCACACCTCTCCCTTTTGGCTTGGTGCGAAACAGATATGCTCCTCGTTGGCTGGGGTGGGTGGTAGGTGGGGTGGGGTTGGCGCAGAGAGACCGGGCCCCCCAACAGGGAACTGGGGAGATAATTGCGTCAGTCAAGCCACTAAGTTTAGCCTTGTTGTCCGCGAAACACAAGCACCCTTTGTCTACAAAACTGGGACAGGGGACTGGGCTGGGGCAGGGAGGTTTTGGCAGAAGCTTTGCCCCCCCTCCCACACACGCCCGCCCCTCCGCTCCCCCCTTCTGAAGGATTTGCTGGCGACTGTGCCGCTGCAGCGCTTGGCTGATTTTACACCTCCTCACCGCAGGCGAAATGGTGAGCTTTCCTTGATCTGACAGGGCTCGCAGCTGCTGGTAGAGAGAAAGGGACCTGCCCTTCCCTCTGGGCAAAGGAGGCACCCAGTGGGCTGCCTTGGCTCCCAGATCTGGCTCCTTGGCACTGCCCTGCATTACCCTGGATTCAAAAGCTGGGCTCCCTTGGCCTCTAATAAGGCTTGCAACCATAGGCAAGCAGGACCTGTCCCGGTTAGCACAAGGGCCACTGTTAAGAAGGAGATTACACCGTTGGCCAGCCGACTCCCAGGTCAAGAGCAGCCGCTACTTGATTGCAGCGAACCACGAACTTCAGAGGCAGACACGGCAAAGGGAGCCGCTCCTCCCGGCCATCACTGCAGGGCCATCACTGGCCAGGCACAGCAGGAGCCAGCGCAGACCCTGTCATGACAAGGTCAGAGGCGAGCCTGAGAGCGTAGGCGACGCAGAGTACGGAGCTGCCACGGAGCTCCTGATCTGTCTGCCATTTGCAGAGCTGGGGGGGGGGCTGCTTGGCAAGGTGGCGGCCAGCCGTCTTGGTGTTTGAGCCCAGTTTGTGGCAGGGTGAGCGTGAAGTGCCACCTGCATCTACGAGAAGTTAGTGGGTACAGACAGGCCCTTCCACCGGGCGCCAGTTGCAAGCTCCCATGAGAGCAGGCTGCCTTCATTGGGTGAGAAATGGGAGAATCCGGAATCCAGAATCCAAGCCCTGGTACCGGGGCGTCCAATCCCTCTGCAACAGCAGTCAAACGCTGCCGGCCGGACCACTGCAACCCCCTAAAGCCTCTCTTCTCCTTGACCCCAAGAACTCGAAGGCTCCCGAGGCAGCCAGACGGGGAGCGTGGAAGGGGAAGCGGCATGCACCGGAGGGGTCTGGTAACCAGCCCACGGGTGGAGTGCTTCCTGCAGAAGGAACTGGCAACGTGACAGGGAGATGGGCCACCGTCCACCTGCCTCCCTGCAGCTCCGGAACCACTGAAACTCGACACCCAGCTAAGGAACTGGGGGAGGGGGAATGAACTGACACTTCCTCCGTCCACGTGTGGCCCGGATCCAAATTTCCACTCCCCTCCCGGGAAGGGAGCCAGCGCGTGGATTAAGCTTGCATCCTGTGGACACCCCAAACGAGCCCAGCTGCGTTGGCTCGGGGCGGGAAGGCAGTGTCCACTTGCAAGAACGCATGAAGGTCCCGGCCGGCTCAGAAGGAGCCGTGGGAGCCCCTTGGCTGCTTTTTCACGAGGAGGAGGAGGAGGAGGAGGAGGAGGAGGAGACCTCACTCCTGGCTAAGAGCCACAGCCAGCGCTAGCCGCCCAGTGAAGTCACTGCTGACTTCTGCTACACTTCGGAATAGGCCCTGGGGTGGAGGAAGCAAGACTCTTTTCCACGGGCCAAGTGCTGGGCGTGTTGTTTCCCCACCACCCCCCCGAGATGCCACAAAGCGACAGCCGTGGAAGCGTTGCTTTTGGGGAAGGCCCTGAAAGTGACACGGAAAAGTTTATGACAAGCAAGCCTGCAGGGATTCCCCGTCGCGTCCCTCCACTCCTTGCCAGGATTTCTGGCTGCTTAAAGCCCAAACCAGAATATAAAATGGTTCCACGCAGCTGCATGAGTGTTTCTGTTGGCAGAGAGAGAGAGAGAGAGAGAGAGATGCCCTCTCACTGCAGCTGATTCTCAGCCAGTGGCAGCAGGACTGAGCCACGTGGAAGCTCCAAGCTCCAGGAACCTACAGGTGCCTGCCTTGCCTTGGCAGATGCCGGACACCTTGGAAGCAAAAGTGTTTTTTTTTGGGGGGGGTGCCTCTTCCAGGCTTTATTCCTGCAGTTATCCCCTGCCACTTGCTCACTGGGAAAGAGAAAAATCTTTGCTTCTGGGACAGGAAATATCTTTCCTCCTGTATTTTAGTTCATATTGTTTCCAATTTATAATGTGTAGAGTGTGCCTATTATCATTAATGGCTTTGATGTCCTTTTCCTTTCACTTATTGTTGGCAGCTGATATTCTGTTTTCATTGGCAAACCATCCAGAGTGGCCTCGGCACCCAGATGGCCAGTATACAAGTCAAGCAAGCTAGTTAGTGTTAGTTAAAATCAAATAAATTTTACCAAGAGCTGCAGCTCGGGTCTTAACCTCAGCTCACCTGTTCTCCAGATCCGGCATGCTCAGGTTTCTTGCCGCATAACACATCTTCAGAGGGATGACCTTGCGGTCTTTGGCAGGGCTGGAGTGCTTGGGGGAGCCTGAATCTTCGCTGCCGCTCAGGCTGGGGGACTGCGGCGCTGCCCCGTCCCAAGGCAAGTCAGCCACCAGCGAGGGCTTCCTGATATACGGGGTGGCCTCCTTCATGTATTTCACTGCAAGCCAACCACAAAGAAGAGAAAGAGAGAGGAGGGGTGTCGGCCACCATTCTCTTCCCAAAGCCCCCACGCGGTGCATTCATAGAATCATAGAGTTGGAAGAGGAGACCTCAAGGGCCATCCAGTCCAACCCCCCTCCCATGCAGGAACCCCCATCACAATATTTCCGACAGATGGCCATCCAGCCTCTGCTTAAAAACCTCCAAAGAAGGAGACTCCACCACCCTCCGTGGCAACAGATTCCACTGCCGAACAGCTCTAACTGTCATGAAGTTCTTCCTAATGTTCAAATGGCATCTCTTTTCCTGTCGTTTGAAACCATTGCCCCGAGTCCTAGTCTCTGAAGCCATGGAGAACAAACCTGTTCCCTCTTCAATATGACATCCTTTCAAATATTTAAACATAGCTATCATATCCCCCCCCCTCAGCCTTCTTTTTGAAAGGCTAAACATTCCCAGTTCCCTAAGCCGTTCCTCGTAAGACATTTCCTCCAGATCCTCAACCATCCTGGTCGCCCTCCTCTGTACCCGCTCGAGGTGGTCGACATCGTTTTTAAATTGAAGTGCACAGAACTAGACACAGGACTCCAGGTGGGGTCTGACCAGAGCAGAACAGAGTGGGACTATCACTTCCCTTGATCTAGACATGATGGTTCTGTTGATACAACCAAGAATCGCATTGGCTTTCTTGGCCGCCGCATCACACTGCCATTCAATCGGAGTGGGAGCCAAGTGAGACAGGACGGAGAGCTCTCCTGGCATCCAGCGCGCTTGACTGAGGCAGGCTTCCTTGTCCCTGCCCTGGCCACAGAGGAAAGGGTGAAGCGCCTTCGTTCCACCGGGAAAGTTGCACCGGTTGAGGGGGAGCTGCCGTCCCCCTGACTCAACAGAAGGGAAAGTGGCAACAGGGCTCGACTGTGCCTTGGGGGTGGGGGGTCAATGCCTCCATCTTTTCCCCCTTGAGGGACCAAGGGAGGAGAGGGCAGAACACCTGGGGGATCTGAACTGCCTGTGAGGGGGCGAGCCAAGGAACAGGGCAGTGGAAGAGGCTTCCAGAGCGGGATGAAATGTTTCGCAGATTCGTAACCCCTCAGGCCGCAGGGAGCTCAGTGCAGTAGCCGTAGTCGAGAAAGGGGAGAGCTTCATCTCAGCAAGAACCACGAGGCAGTTCATTAGTTTGAAAATGACTTAAAGAAACCTTGGCTAATATTTAACCCATTGAGATAAGCCCTCAGCTTGCGTATATATTTCATCTTGGCTGTTTCCCTCTGGATACTTCTGGGAGGCAGATTAAGTTGAAAGCACACCGCTCTACAAGGGCAGGGTGTCCAAGTCCAGCACTGCAGCCACACCACAGTCCCGCTTGCTCTGCCTGCGTGTTTCAGGTAGCATCCAGTCCAACCCTTGAGAAATCGCAAGTGATGCAGCCAGGGGCACAAGCTCAGGCAAGGATGGGAGCTGACTTCCACGCAGCTAAGCCCTGTGCAGGTGCTGCTCGCTTCACCGTGCAGCTTAAGGCAAGGGCTGGAAGGAAAATTAGGGCACCAGAGAGTTTAGCATCCCTAATGCAGTCCAGGTTCCCCTCCTAACAGCGTGGCAGCCACACCAGCACAGCCCAACACCGACGTGCTTCATTGCTTCATTTGATCTGCAAAAGCCAAACCATTTCCATAAAATGTGGTGCCTCCTCAACCTTCTGGCTCTCAAATCCATTGGTGCTTCCTCCGAGGAGGGCAGCCTGGTTCCCCTTCCTCCAGCCCTAAGGGAAGGTCAACACCTGCTTGTTGCAAATTGACTGTCAAGAACAAACAACAACAAATCTCCTACCCCTCTCCCTCTGAACGAGGCAGGAGGAGAGTCTTCCCAGGTCTGGGAAGATCTCCTTCCCTGCCTTGCAAGGAGCCCACACCACCACCACCCCTGCAGAGCGGGCTCAAGGCTTGAAAGCTCCGCCCTTTGTCAGGCTGCTATTCACTTCTTGCGCTGATCTGCCCTCTTTGCAAGAAGGAGGCGAGGGCTTTGTAGGGAGTGGACAAGCCCCCCTCTCTCTAGCCGGCCCACACATATTGCCTCTGCTCACCCTCCCCAGGCTCTGGTCCTCAGGTTAGGGAAGGAGATGCTTCCCCACAAGCCCCAGCCCCAGGGCAGCCACAAAGACCCCCCCCCAGGAATCACCCCCCAGCTGGAAAGGCGAGGGGATGCCTCTCATCCTCCTTTCCCACAGCAGGCACAATTCTGCCCAGGGAGATTTAGCAACCCCATTATGCTGAAGCGGGCACATTTCTGGACGGGAGAGGCCCCAAACCCCACTGTTTCCATGCCGGGAATTGAAAGCAAGGTTCAGCACGGGCCACGAGTCATCTGCTATGAAGGAAATGCAGCTGGGCGGGGGGGGGGGGGGCTCGCAGGAACGACCCACCTTCCTGGCCAAAAGGGGTGGAGTGGGGAAGAGAAAGGTGGCTTCTGCGGGAAGGCAGGAGGTGGGGGAATGCAGAGAGCAGAGATCGGGGCCTCTGAGATGGCCAGAACCCCCCCCCCAACCCAAAGCACAAAGGGAGCTTTAGGATCCAAAATGCACACCTCAGGGGCGGCGGCCCCAGCGAGAGCTTCATGGAAAACCGGTGGGAGTTAAGAAAAGGAGCTCGCCGTCTGTTTTAGAGGATCTCCAGCAAAGTCCCTACCCAAGAGGAGCAGGGGGAACGGCCGGGCTTGGCCACCACGCACCCCTGGCCACCTCCTGCGCAGACTCACCGATGCATCTTCCCTGGGACGTGCAAGGGCTCAGCATCCGGACAGCTCACCCTGTCCAAACGTTCCATCCTCACTGGAAAATTTCAACACAAAGCGCTGTTCTGCCGCCCCCCCCCATCCCTCGGTTTTCAACTGGGCTGAATACAGGAGTGTGTGCTAAATCCAGGGCCAACGGGGCACTTCCATGGCATTCCCCAAGCGTGTCACTGAGTCACCGCTGAATTCCTGGATCCTGGCGCCAAACCCTACATGCCGACAAGTGAGATTCCCAACACCTTTTGGGCGGAAATGGGGTCAGCAGAGGGAGCCACAGAAACGAGGGCACAGAACTTTCACACACACACACACACACACACACACACACACACACACACACACACACACACACACACACACACACACACACACACACACACACACACACACACACACACACACCCCTCTATTTCAATTGAAACATGAGGAGCTCCTCCATGGCTCCACGTACACTGCCTCTGTGCCTGGCTGTCATAACCCCCTTGGTATAGAAAACGGGGTCAAGTGCCATGGGGGGCCTCTGGGCTCCGGCACGGTAGCCCCTGTGCCGGAGGCCTTCCAATGACCCCCTGCAAGGTACCATGCAAGTGGCATGCTTTCACAGCACAGGGTGCCAGGGAAACAGCCGTGTGTGTGTGTTGGGAGCAGGCATACTGGTCCAGGACAATGTAAAGCCAGCAGTTGGGGGGGGGATACACTCCCACTCCTTGCTCCCACTCAGCTCCATTGGGTCCCTGCCTGATGCACTGAATTCACTGGCCATCACTGGAAATCCAGGGAAGGAAGCAAGGACAGGTGGCCAAGTGGATCCACCCTGAGACAGATCAGCTTCTCCTGCATCTAAAACACCCTGGAGCAACTCTCGCCCTTTCGGGAGAGACCGACGCCTGCTTGATCAAGGGGTTCTCAACTCATCTGGTGCTCCTTTCCAGACTTTTCCCCAAACAAGGAAACAAAAGCTGCTCGTCAAGGTCGCAGAACTGGCCGGGGAGGTTTTCCCAAGGCAGGCCAGGGATTTTGGCTTGGTTCCTACAAATAGCCACCTTCCTTTCTCCTCTCAGGCCCGTGGAGGACGGAGGCACCTCAGAAGGGTGTAGAGCCGGTCGGAAAGCCCTTCACCTCGGCAGGGTAAAGGCAGCGCCGTTAAAAGATTCAAAATGTGCCTCTGCAAAAGGCCAAAAGAACTCCGACACCAAACCCAAACAAACCGAACAGGGAGCTGCCGGTGAGAAAAGCAGCTCCTTCTCAAAGGACTCAGAGGCCCTTCTATCATGACTGGCATTTCTAAGGTAGAACCACTCTTCTCCAGAAGCAGATTTTTCGAAAAAGTAAACAAAGACCACCCCACATTGCAGGGCCAAGTCCATCCATCAAGTCACACATCGGCTGCTCTCAGTGACTTGTTCAGCCAAGGACATACTACACCACGTTTGATATCGATATACACGAAAGAAACCTAGCCTTCTTTCCAGGCAGCAGGCAGCTTCTCTTGCCAGGGAGAGAAATGAGAAGGTGACAGGAGCAGCCACACCTGAGGACGGAGAGGCAGTGGCCAGCTTAGAAAGCTGCCCACAGGCAGCCAAGTTTTGCCCGGGAGGTGCCACCTCCTTCCCCCTTCTTCCTGCACCAACACCATTTAGGTCCACCTCCGGCCCAACTCCGTCAAGAGGAAATGCCATCTCCTTTTCCCTTGGCGAACGTAAGGCGATCCCTCAGGAAAGGAGGAGAGCATACAGGACTGGCGCCAGGCTGCCGTCTCAACCTCCCATCTCCTCTTCCGATGCCGGAAGGAAGGTGTTCCCATCTTAGCTTCTGTTCTCGACCCAGCTGCCGGGAAGGGGGGCAGCCTCGGGGGGGGGGGTCTTCCCTCTGGAATACTGGGACCCCAAAGCATGTTGGGAGCAAACAAATTAGATATGCTCTGCGGGAGACCAGCGTACGAAGCCGCCTTGGACCAACCCAGCTAGCCTAGGACTGCCTGACGTTCACGGACAACAGTGGCTCTCAAGCTCCTGGGAAGAACTAAGTGCCCCCCCCCATAGCCTCCCCAGCTGCTACCTAACCCTGTAAAAACTGGGACCTTCTGATGTGTTCTCCCATTCAGCTCTGGGCCTTCTATCTAATGATGCCTTCATCAAATGGATGGATGGATGGATTGATGGATAGATACGGTGAAGGACATGAAGTCCAGGAAGATGTTTTTCATACCTGCAAAATGAGGAGGGAAGGGAATCCACGCCACCAAGGCTCCCTTCTGCACCCCCTACTGATTCAGCTCCGTGTGATTGCAAACGGAATGGGGCGCTCAGCACCCACCACAGCCTAAACCGCAAGGCCCCCCCCCGGCCAAGATTTTTCAGATGGGCAGTCATCTGTCTGCTTTGGACCCAGGCCACCGTTGTGGTCGACGGAAAGGAGCCGTTGGCTCCCAGGTTTGCTGTCCAGTTGAAGAAGGTTTTGGGGCAACCTGTGCAAACAACCCAATCCTACCCCATAGCAGGGGGGCATCCGCCCCCCCCCCCCGATTAACAGCTGCTACTTGCACCGTTTCAAGGAAGGCTTCTCCTTGACATGGGAAGGAGGTGTTCGGAACAAGCGAGGATGTTTTCGTTTCCTCCCTTCTAAACGGTTGCGGTGCCAAGGGCAATGAGGTTTTTAGCCCTAAAAGGCAAGAAAGCAAACCAGCGTTTAAAAACACGGGCGCACCCCTCCTGAGGCAGGGGCACATTCCGCTGGAAACCTTAAGACAGAAAACCAGGGAATCAATCGGACGCTCTTTACACTTAGGGAGGCTTGAATTAAGTCTCAGTAGAGGGCCCTAAATAAATAACTGTGGGTCAATAACCTTTTGCAAACAGTTTTTTTAAAAAATGTGTTTCTCTCCAGGGACTGCGAGTAACTCACCAAGGATTAAGACAGAGGAACAAACATCAACCCCAGCCGACGGCAGCGTTTCTGTTTTTGTTTGGTTTGCTGGAAATCAAAGCATTTCTTGCAAAAGGGGCAGTACAATATGCCACGCTTTCCCCATCTGTGCCCGGGCACAATGGACGAGACATGCCAGCCGTCTACGGAACGCAGGCTGCAGCCACCATGCAAAACCCGGCGTCAGAATTGCTGGCTTTGTGTCAAGGTGGAAAAAAAGCAGAGGCTTTTCTCTCTATCTCTGCCACGAGAAGGAGGAGGGCTTATCCACCAAGGACTTCCATCGGTCTTTCTTACTCCCAACCCTGCTGGACAATGAAAGCTCCAGGTCCAGCCTGGGTCCAATCCTGCACCGACAAACTCAGCCTCATGGGAAAAGTGAAGGCCAAGTGGTTCTAAGCAAAACGGAGCCCACAACCCAAATGCAACCTCTAACGATCTAGTTCTCATTTTAATATATATTTTATGCCTTTTGAGTGACCAACCAGAGTTCCCTGGCCAGTATATGGGTACATTAATAGCATAAAACACAAATGCAAAAAATAGGCGACAAAGAATGATCCTATAGCACATGAGCTTTTGTGTCATAAGAACTGATGGTTTTTTAAAGTGATCTACAAAGGCATTGCCTATTTTCGCATTTGAGTTTGATTTTGCCTGGACCACCATCGACCTCTTATCGTAATGGAATTAATAGTCTGGTTGACCTCTTCACTTTTACTCATGTGCTGCGTTCAAGAGCAAGGTGGCGCTTCTGCTCCCAAGCTTGCAAAAGGTACCGTTTACTACATCATCCTCGTCGTCGTCATCATCCTCAAGCTGTAGAGCTGGAAGGAGTCCAACAGATGACACCTTCTGGCCCCTGGATGGCCATCGCTTGCCTTCTTTGCTGGAGGATTCTGGGAGGTGTAGTTCCAACCAAGCAAGTTCTCAAAGCTCAGCAACCGTAAGAAACACGCTTGGGCTCCAGGAATGACACTGGGAAGCCCTGATTCTGGCCCAAGGGCTCAACATTGGACAGGGCAGTTTGAACGAGGCACCCCATTCAAAGCCCAGGTGAGCACACCCCCTGAGCACCTGGGACACGGCTGCTCTGGAAGCATTTAACTTCCAGCACAGTTCCTCGACCCATCTTGGAGACACCAAGATGTTGGTCAGAATTTGCCAGGAATCGATGCACAAGCCAACAGGAAGAGTCGAAGGCACCACCCAAGCTGTGCAACTCCCAAGAGGCTGGACTATCCAGGCAGGATGGGACAAGGCTGGTTATAGAGCCACCTGGAAGCAGGATGGCAGGGTTTCTCTCAGCCTCACACCCTTCTTCTCCTTCCCTAGAACGGGCGACCGAAGGCACACGAGAGGAATGGGAGAGAGGAACACAATCCCTTTTATACATGCAGGACAAACTGGGTGGAAAACGCCGCCCCCCCCCTTCACTGGACTGCCTCCTCGGCTGTTAAGAGGAGCTGCACAGCTGGCAGCCAGATGTGGACCTACCAGTGTGCACTGGCCCAATACTTGTTTTCTAGCAAGGTCACCAAGTTTAAACACTCCCTTCTTCACCAAAGCAGAACACCCGACGCCGGAGCAAAGATCCCACCCGCCCTGCCCCCAGGATCACGGCAGGCCGGCAGGACAACCCATTTCAGTAACAGGGTCAAAACATTATGTGAACTGAGTGTATTGCTACGCCCGAAAACATGAGAAAGAAACGCTAGGTTGATTGTGGCTGCAGTGCCAAAATGTCACCAAGGGGAACAGCTAAGAGCTTAGGCTTGCCTGTGTAGAACAGCTAGATTTGGAGTTAAGCAGCAATGTTTCGGAAAGACCAGAGAACTCGTCTTTCAGCAACCTGGAGGGTTATGGTTCGGTCCACCTCTCCTGCCTGTCATCAAGTGAACCCTACACTAAAGGAACCGCTCGTGAATGTGAAAGCTGCTGGCGTCCCACTGACGCTGGCATAAGCTGCGGGTCCATGCAGAATTCATCTACGCAGCATCTATTGCCCCAAGGTGATGCAAGTCACCTGTGTGGGCAAGCAGGCTGGAAGGGTCCAGGAGCTGTCAGCAAGAAACACTCACTGGCAATTGGTCTCCGGAATCCAACCGACTGAGCTAAATCCTCGCGGCAGGCCAGAAGCACCTCGAGAGAAAGTGGCTAGCCCCGTGGCCTTGCCTCCCCCAGCCCAGCACTGTTTTGAGGGATCGGGACCACAGCTCTCAGAAGGCCGAGCCAGGATCACTAGGGCAGGGAAAGAGGTTTTGCTGGGGAGCCCTGGGATGAGGACACATCCTCCAGTCCCAGGGCGTTGTTCCTGTTTAGGCTGCGCTGTCCCTCTTTGCACACAGCCCCCCCCCTCAGTGTTAACTGTCCGTTCCATGTAGGATCGTAAAGCAACATTCGTTATGACAAGAGCAGCTTGGCTCATCCGAAGCCTTACGCAGCTCTTCCAGCCTGGAGGCCTCGAGAAAGGGGAGAGTCGCCTGAATCATGTGAGCTTGCCTCCTTCCGACCCACAAGACCAGCTCTTACGAAAAGGGAAAAAAAGGGGGGGGGCAAAAGTGCCTGAGCCTCTGGTTCTGCCCAAAGTAGCCTCCCCTGGTGGAACAGCCTGCCTGCATCAACACCAACGTATCTTTCCTTCCGAAGCTTGCCAGCTCCTTTGGGAGGGAACCCTCTCACTTGGCAAAAAAATGGTGATTTCTTCATCTCCATGTTAAAACTCCTCCCAGGTTTCGCTGCCCTCTCAATACTGCTCCCCCCCCAGGCATCTCTCCCCCTCCCCACATACATAGGCCATGAGGACCCCCCCCCCCGTCTTTGGGTAGAGGCATCCAGAAGAACAAACAAGGTCTGTATATTTTCTTTTGGGGAGGGAGGGCCTCTCAGCCCCCCTGCCGGCAAGATCCTCTAACGGAGGAGCCAAAAAAAAAGTCCCAGCTGGAAGACAAGGCGATGACTCCCCCCCCCTTTTGCTGAACGGATGTTTGGGGAAGCCAAGAGTTACATAAGAAAAGGGGCTTTCTGAGTAAGCCTTGAGTATTCCCATCCCATGGATGAGAATGGAGTGGAGAGGCCAGGCCCTGGCCACTTCTCCTCCAGTTAATCTGCAAGGATCCAGGCTTCTTTCTTTCTGAGGAAGAGCCAAAACCCTCCTGACCTCTCCTCTCGCCCACAAGTTAAGTCTAGTGGCCTGCAGATATTTCACTAGCAGACAAGAAAGATTCCCTGCTCACAGAATCAAAAGCATTTTGTTCTACAGATTCCGGAGTGATGGAAACCCATGGCATGGGGCTTCTCAGGCAAAAGTTCATCCTCCGTGCCCTTCAGCTGTGAAAACGGCCACCGTGGTAGAGAGATTGGGAGAGCCAAGACCCACGATTCCTTCCGAGAAGGGCGCTGGCAAGACCAGGGCTGACCTTCCTGGAAGGGGCCCTTTGGCTCAGGAATGGAGCACAAGCTGGCGTTCCGTCTCCCCAGAAGCCATGTCTCTTATCTGTGAGATCCAGGAAGCTGGACTAGATGGGTCTTTGGCCTGATCCAGCAGGGCTCTTCTTAGGTTCTTATGATCTCATGGCAGAGATATGCCCCGTGCCCCCCTTTTTCTTTCCTGTGTCTGTCTCTTGACCCTCTTGACTGCCACGCAAACGGCAACAAACCCCTTCTCTTCCTTGTCTCCTTCCTGCTCTGGGCAGGATAAAGGCACCCACCACCGCTCAGCCTACAGGATCCCGGCTGTTCCTTTTCCAAGCTTCAAAGACAAGGCAGGAGGCGGCGAGGGCGTCCTTGCTAGCCCCTCACACTGTTCTGGATGGGACGTCCAGTCCAAGGAAGTGAACCAAGGACCAGCAACTGGCTACGATAACTGTGCCCACCAGGGCCTTCTCTGGGCTCAGAGCAGCTGAGATGCCCAAGCAGGAAAGGATGGCGGCACCTGGCCTCCTGTGTAGACTGCCAAAGGGTGAGCAGAGAAAGCTGCCCGTCATTTCGTGGTTGCCTGCCTGCCAATCCCAACAGGGAGGCTGGCGCAATCGGACACACCTGTGCTCTGCTTTCCTGCCCATAACCCCCAACCAGATCCTCCTCTCTCCTGGCATTGATGCCCAAGGCACACATCCACCCACGTGCTTGGAAGACGCCTTGCAACCCGGGAATTTTGCTCTCAAAACGAAAGCCTGGGTCGGGGGTTGCGACGGGTTTCCCCGCGTACAATCCTCCGGGCTGAGGTTTCCTGAGCAACCGCCTTTTATGGCTGACAGCTCGAGAACAATGCGGTTTAGGAAGCTGGCTGGCACAGCATCCCGGACAAAAAAGACGCCCTACCGGTTCCCCTGCTCTCTCTCTCCCTCTCTCTCTGGGGCAAACACTTGTCTCTTCTGCAAGCACTAAGTGGCCACTTGGGCCTCTGGCCACGCAAGGCATCCCTGAGAAGCTTCTGGCCAGCCTGCAACAAGGCACAGATCCCTGAACACATTAAAGGCAGACCCAAGAAGAAGCAACAGCACTAAAAAAAATGAAGCTAAACTTGAACCTTCCCCTGCCAAAAAGGAAAGCGGATCCAAGCGTGCCCTGTGGACTAGCAACATGATCTTCTCTTCCTGCCATCTCTGGGTGCAGAACAGATTCCGAGATCACCACATGGATTTACACCTCTCTCCGCTTACAAGCAAGGCATGCACGGACCCCTCCCTTGAAGCTGCTGGGACCGGCTGAAGTTCCTCTTGGGATCTTTGAAACTGGAAGAGGACTAGAACCTGGCCTGGCCCCCTCGCTGCCATTTGGGCAACCAAACCCTGTGGCCAACAGCTCCTGTCCCGCTGCGCCCCCAGGGACTCCTTGGCTGGGCAAAGGGCATATGCACAAGAGCAAACGGCTACCCTCAAAGGAAAGCAAAAGAGAAAGCAAACCCTTCTGCACCAGCTCCGACCAAGGCTTCTGCCAACAGGCAAACGTGGAGAGAGTTTGAGCACAACGGTTGACCTTGGCACAGGCCGCAGGGCCATCGGTGTCATCAGCACACTATGCCCGGCACAGGGACCGGCGCGAGCCACCCCCTCCCTCCTCCCTGCCATTTCACTTCCCCAGAACTCTGATTCCAAGGGGAAAGCGTCACACCCCACTGGAGGAGAGAGTTGGCCTTGTCAGCTCTCCTTTGCAGCCAAAGCTGCCAGACAATCAAGGACACCCTTAACGACATCCTCTCCTGCCATGCCCACACCCCGTCCGCCTTCGCCTGGGGCAGCCAGCTCCAGATGGGAGTTTCCCCCACAGAGGAACACACGTCCTCTTAAGGAGACGTGCAAATGGCAGCCTGTCTATCGGGGATGACAAGCCAGGGAGGCGAAGATGACGGAGGGCATCCATCCTGCACTGTCCCAATCAACGGCCATGGTCCACTAAGCACACACTTGGCACACCCCCTGCCCAGCCAAAAGTTCCTTTGGGGTTCCACAAGCCAAGCTGGCACTGTGCACCAGGAAAAACCCCTCTCCCCACTGCGATGGCCCACCTCTCCTTCCCATGCGGGGTTCCTGCCATTAGCAGAGCCCTCTACCAGCTATTCCACAGAGATACACGTCCAGGAGGGGGGGGAATATATTTTTTTTGACCACTGCCAACTTTGCCCTGTCTGCTTTGGAAGCACTACGAGGGAGCGGCAAGGTTTTCCTTTCAACCGGGCACTGTGATTCTTTGTTGTCCGGCTTAAAATAACAACCTGAGCTAGGATAAGAGGCACAGAAAGGATGGTATCCCAAATCACCCCTGCTTATGGAAATCTTACTTAACGGTAGACATTAACAAACCAGGCAGGGGGTCTGCTGCTTTGCTTCTATTTTCTAGCGTGTGTTGCCCTTCTAGCCTAGGCGTTTTAAAACTCCCTTGCCAGCTTATTCAAGGAAGGTGACTGCTTTTCCCTGCCCGTTTCCTTGGTCTGTCCTTTACGTAGCCAGATGCCCCAACCTTTTTTTTTCATCATGCTTATCAAGGCAAGCATGGTAGGAAGGAACAGAGAAACACACACACACATGCATGCACACACACTCGCTCCTGGGGGGGGGGTAAAGTGGAGGACCACACACACACATATATAGGGACCCACCCCAAGCCCCTACAAGCCGTCCCCACCCTCTCTGGGGTTACCTCGCTCTCCCTGAACCAGGAGAGCATGCACACGCACACACACACACACACACGCACGCACACACACACACACACACACACACACACACACACACACACACACACACACACACACACACACACACACGTGAGAGTTCTCTTGGCTGGGCCCCAAGACGCTGCCTGTCTCCACAAAAGGGTTTTACCTCCAGGAAAGGTTATTTTGTTTTTTTTGCCACCAGAACATGGATTTGGGGGGGGGGGGGAGAGGGTTAGGGGGAGGGCTTCATAACTTTCTTGCCACCCCTCCCCCCCAAAAAAGCCCCTGGGGGCACCCCAGAGAAAATAAAGCAAGCAGCCACTCTGCAAACAGAAATATCGGCAGGCATATATATATGGGAGACGCCATCCCTAGAACCAGGGGGCGGGGGGGGCAGTGTTTGCCACCCCCCCCCCGCTGCCTCCCCGTTCCCTGTCCAGCCAACGGGGCACCGCGGGGGTAAATTGGCGGTGGTGGTGGTGGGACAAGGGTTCTCTCTCCGGTTCCCCTATCAGCCACAGGCTGATTTTTTCATCTGGGACGATCAGCAACTGGGCGGAAGGGTGAAGGGGGTCACTCACTTTGCCGCGGTCCTTGGGCAGCCTCCCTGGTTCGCCGCTCGTCCCCGGGGAGGGCAGAGGAAAAGTTACTTCTTCAGGACTTGGCCCTGGGAGGGGCAAAGTTTCCCCACCCCACCCCCCCCCCCCCCACCCGAAAAGCTGATTTTTCTCGCCACCCCGGGGACTCTGCTCACGACCTTCTGGCCAGGGAGGCGCGGGCTGTCTCCGGGTCTCCCGGGACGCCGCTGCCTCTGAGCTCGTGCAGAGTGCAGAGTGCCGGGGACGGGGTGTGCGGGCGTGCGGGCGTGCGGGCGTGTGCCTTGCTGGGCGCCCTCTCCCTCCCTGCCTCCCTGCCTGCCTGCCTCCTTCCTCCCTACCCCCGTCCGGCTTACCTTCGAGGAGGACTTCCCGGCCGGCGCGCTTGAGCGCCTGCACGGCCTGGTCGTGGGTGGCGTCGCGGAGGTCCTGCCCGTTGACGGAGAGGATGGCGTCTCCCAGGCGGAGGGCTCCGCACCGCTCGGCCGCCAGGCCCGGGAAGATGCGCGAGATGAGGACGGGCATGCGGTTCTCGCGGCCGCCCTTGATGCTGATGCCCAGCCCGCCCGCCTCCGCCTTCACCACCCGCACCCGGCGCACCCCGGCAGGAGGAGACGACGGAGGAGGAGAGGAGGAGACCCCCGCAGGAGGAGACCCGGGGGCCGAGCGGGGGCCGGGGGAGCCCGGCGCCGAGCCTCCTCCTCCTCCTCGGCGGGGCGGCTCCGACGGGGGCCTGCCGGGCCCCGGCCACGGCGACGGGGGGGACCCCACGCGCCTCCCGGCCCCGGGGCTGCTGCAACCGCCGCCTCCGGGGGGGCTCCCCCACTCGGCCCCGTTGGGCAGCCCGTTGAGCGTCGGGGGGGCGGCGGCGCCGGGGGTGTCCGCCTCGGCGCTGAGGGTGAGGCTGTCCCCGCGGAGCTCGGCCAGCGCCCGCACCCAGCGCTCCCGCAGCAACACCTCCACCAGGCCCGCCTTGCTCGCCCGCGTCCACACCGCCATCCCGACCCACCGACCGACCGGCGCCGAATGAAGGCCAGCCGCCCCGTCCCGTCCCGTCCCGTCCTCCGTCCCCCCCCCGTCCCCCGCCCCGCCCGGCTGGCTCCCGGGGAGAAAGGGGGAGGGGCCTCGCGGGCGGGGGGGGGGAGGAACTGCCCCGGGGAGGGGGGAGGGAGGGGCCGCCGCCGCCGCCGCCGCCGCCGGACCTCGCTCGGGGTGGGGGAGGAGCCTCCGGGCGCAGGGGGCGGGGCCGGGCCACGGGGGTTGGGGGGGGGTGCCTTCCTTTGGGGAGGGGGGGGGACGGGACCGGACCTCGTTGGGGTCCCGCGCCTTGACCTTTTGGAAAAAGGCCCTTGGGGCGCTGGCACGGGCGGTGGTGGAATTGGGGGAATTGGTGGTGGTGGTGGGGGGGGCGCGAGTGTGCAAGGCGGATCTCAGGCGGTCTTGTTACATTTTTATTCCACCCAAAGGCAACATGAACCAAGGCAGCCACTATGTTGCGTTGCATTAATACGTCGCTGTTAGAACTGTGCCACACACACACACACACACACCCGCCGCGCCACCTTCGCCACCCGGGCCAAGTTCTATTATTTGTATGACGACGTCGTTCCGCCCCTCCAGAGGTTGCTGGGCTCCAGCCCCCATCATCCCCAGCCCACGTATGCACCATGGTCGGGAAGGATGGGACGGTGCAGTCGTGCAACACTTTTTGGGAGGGCTGCTAGCTTCCAGGCGACCGATGCTGCTGCTGCCAGCTCACACCCGCTTTCTGCCTTCTTAGGTCTTCCTTCCTGTGGCTTGTAAAAGATCCAGTGGGTCCCTTTTGGCTACCCGCCCCTGCCCTCCTTCTCAGGGGCACCGGATTTTCCCTCACTTTGCATTCCTCTCCGAATCGCTTCTGCTCCCTTTCCTCGCTTGTCCCGATTAAAAGAGGATTTTGCAAGCTTGACCCGCAGAGCCGGGCCTGGAGCAAAGATTTCCAGCAGGAGGAGAAGGGAGGATTCAATTCAAGAGCCACCCCCTGAGCGTGCCAGGGTTATGGGGCTGTGGGTGGGCCACAAAGGCAACCCAGGCCTCCCTTGCTTCCTGTGGCCCCGAGCTCCACTCCAGGCGTGGGCTTTGCTGCTGATCTACTTAAGAGGACAGGGGCTATTTTTAACGCGAGCCGTATATAATCGGACAGTGAGCTGGGTTCTTGAGGACATCTCCTTTAAGCAAGGGGAAAAGACCAATAAAACCCTTTGCAGATCCAGCTGCTCAGAGAGTCCGGAGTGTGGAAGAGAGGAAGTTCCCGCCTGGTCACAGGAGAGCCGAGATAAGCTCCCTCCCTCTCTTTCTGGTCTGGCTGGCAAGACTGTGCCAACTGTCCATGCCTGTGTCAGAAAAGGATTTTGGGGGGGGGGGGGAACCTGGACACCCAGCCTGCAGATTCTATAGACAGAATGGAGCCAGGAGCCAGGTCTTGGCCAGAGAGGGCACCTAATTCCTTTGCACGCGTGAACCTCAGGCCCTGTACCCAGACCACAACACTCAAGCTCAGCTGTGCATCTCCTTCCCTCAAGGGTCTCCGCTGAGACTTGCATATTATGCCCAGTATTGGGAAGTGAAACAAGCACCAAGAACGGCTATTTCAAGTGCCCGACGTCAAAACCATCAGATCTTATCCAGGGCCGTGTAGTCACGGACTTACAAATAACTTTGAAGCCTTCGCCGGACTGGATACGGGGCAGAAAGGGGGAAAAACCCGGTAACAAATGATACATGGTTCTGGGTTTTAGGCCTTTAGGCAAGACTTATGGAGACTTTCATGGTGGAATGAAGATTTGAACCTAGTTCTTCAGGGTCCTTATCCAACACTCAAACCCAGTGTGGGCAAACCGATGGCACGGGTGCCAAAAGTGGCACTCGGAGCCCTTTCTGTGGGCACCCGACTTCGCTCCTTCGCAGCCCACCTGTATTCAGGTTCAACTGCTGTACTGGCACCTTGTGGAAAAATTAGTGGGTTTTGAATCGCAGTTTGGTCACTCGGTCTCTAAAAGGTTCGCCATCACTGCTCTAACCACTGCACCACGCTCAGCATTTCTTCCCGGTTCACCAGAAGCCTGTTCCCCATGACTGTGACCTCCTGCTAATATGTTTGCAGCCATTTCGAATTCAGAAAGAGCACAACTGTGCAGTCCCTTATCAAAATCCAAAATCAGAGCGGGATAAATACCTTTATTGGATTAGTAGCTTACAGTAACAGAGCCCTTTGGCATCATGATGACTAACCAATTTAGGGTGGCGCTCGTTTTCATGGACTGCAACCCATGCTATCTCCTGAAGCCGGCTGTGTACCAAAGCTCCTACCGTCGTAATTGATTCTTAAGGCAAACCAGAGGCTTAGGTTTTGCTGCAACAGAGCCACAGGGTTATTCCTCCTGGAATCTTTAGAAACCAACTAGGCCTATTTTTTCCATTCCTGGAACCAAGTTTCCTTCCTGAATCTGAACGTCGTCTTTCCTGTAAGCACCACAGAGGCCAGGCTGGACGCTTGCACCTGCCAGACAGGTTTGGGTTCCAGGCAGGTGTAAACTGATGGAAGGGCTTCCCTCAAATGCTCACCTGTGCCCCAGCAAATAACATATTTAGACTTTGCCCAAGCCAATCTGGGTTCAAGGTCCACCTCTGCCACCGAAGAGCCAACCCAGGCTCTGACTTCCTGCTGGCAAGAGGGAATTGACCCAGGCCTCCCTCCAAGGCGATATTCGGCCCTGTCAAGCCCAGCAATGGGATGGAAAGCCGTTTGCCACTTGATGGCAGAAGCTGCTCTAATCCATCTTGGCTGTTTTTCCTTCTTTTTAATTAGGCTTGTTCTCTGCCCTGGTGAGGATGAAAACAAGCTTTTGCGTTTAAGGAGCTTTAATTAAAATATTTATGACCACAATGTCTCCCCTGCCAGGAAAGTATAAAATTAAAATAATGACGATGAATATATGTATGAAGCCTGATGCTCCTGCACTGCAGAGCCAGCAATTCAAGCGTAAGAGGTGTTGCTTCACTTGAAGCGTTGTCTCCAGCTCCTGTGCTCGTTATGTGCCCTCCAGTCAGAACTGGCTACTAGTGGCCCTGAATGGGGTTTTTGAAGATGAGATATTAAAAATGCGGTTTCACTAGTTTCACTCTGCGAGCTTCCATGGCTGAGCGGGGATTCGAACCCAGGTCTCATCTTTAGTCTGTCGCTCCACCTAGGGAGCAAGAAGTCGTAGTTTTCTGCTCAACGGAACCCAAACCCATCCGTCTGGTTCACTGAGAGTTGCAGGGACTGCCCCCCCCCCCAGGAAAGCCTCCCTCGCACAGCACCGGGCCAGCCTCCCAATCCTGTGGCCCGCCTTGCAAGAGCGTTGTGAGAGGCAGGCGATAAAGGCCCTTGAAGCCGCCCGGAGGCAAAGACAGAAGCACCATGACAGCCACTGGCGGGTTTATTATGATTTCTTCGGAAAGAAAACAGATCCGAGCAAAGGAATTTATGGGTGCCTCCTGCTCAGCCCTGCCGCTGGGGCTTTGGTTGCCGTTATCTCAAGAGGCGGAGCGTCCCTTCCAGGCCAGATGCCCAAGGTCAAAGATGACCTCCGCAGCCTGATAACGCCAGGGAGGAAGCGGTCCCAGGCTCAAGGGCAGAGGAGGAGGAGGAGGAGAAGAAGAGGAGGAGGAGGTGAGGTTGGTGCTGGCTGGCCTTGGGAGCTGGATTGTTTCCCATGAGTGGTGGAGGTGGACTCTCCTCTCTCCTCTCTGCCAGAAACACGGAGCTATCAGGCTGGGGAAGGAATCCCCCCCCTAAAAAAAATCCCTCCCAAACCTTGTCATTCTCCAGGGTCTCTGTTTGCACCGAGCACCCAAGGGTCCCAGGCAGGTGTCTCTCTTGCGATTACGTGCCGAATTTCTTCTGATAGACCGGCGGGGGCAGCTGGGCTTTGATGTCTGCCACGGAGCGTTCCACCACCACCAGGGAGCGCTCGTCCAAGAGGTCCACGAAGAGCAGAGGCTGGCAGTGGCAGGGGGTGGAAGAGAACAAAGGAGAGAAGCTGCGTTAAATTTCTGGAAAATTTTTGGAAGTGTGTGTGTGTGAAGAGGAAATAATCTGTCTCCCCCCCCCCCCCAAAAAAAAATTCCATCCCCCCCCAAGCCCTTGGAGACCCATTCTCTACCAGTCACCCCATTTCCCACGGTGGCCCCACCAAATGCCTCTTAGAACCTCAAGAGCAGGCCCCACCGCCTACACTGGCTGTCATGCCAGGCTTCCATCGCTGGGCATCCCGCAGCCGCTCAAGGCCTCCAGCTTGAGAGTGGAGCAGGGGTGCATGGCCTTCCCTGCCACCTTCCTTCTCCTTGCTCAATCCCGCGAAGCTGGGGAGCCCTGGATCCCAATTTGGAGCAATCTGCCATTTCAACAGAGCCCCCCGCCAGAAGCTTAAGTCCAGCCCTGGAGTTAATCCCAGTTTTCCTCCCTGATCCTGGAGACTCTTGGACCGTCCGGCAAAAGGGAAACAGGTGCCACTGCCCACTCTGTTCAAGACACTGGCACACTGCTTGGCTGTGCCCCCCCCCTCTTTCCCTCTCCTGTAGGGCACGGGGTCCTCCATAGAAAGGGACTTGGCTTCCCTCCGCGGACCGCTCTAATCGGCCTTTAAATCCAGCTAAGCTCGTGGCGGTCTCCTCATCCTACGTTGATTAAGCCCTGCTCAAGCATTCTTAAAGTGTGTTTACTTAAGACTGCAAGAGAGAGGAGGGCTCCGGCTCCTCCTGCCACCACTCTGCCATGACTTTATAATAATAAAACGGTGACCTCGAGGCCATTCCAACGTGGAACCACCCTTGACGGGATGGGTCCTTTCCAAGGAGAAAGGAAGGGGTAAAAATACACACAAATAAATAAATAAATACATTCCCCAAGTACGGAGAGGACTCAGAAGGGTTTCCCACGCTCTTCTTCTGCAGGCTGTCTGGGCAGGCTCTTCTTCCCAAGACAACCCATGTTACTTGGGGAGCATCAAAGTTCTTCCTCCTGGCTCCGCAGACAGGCACTCCCAACGCACCGAGAGGGGTCCACAAAGCGTAGATAGGTCCCCCCCCCCCGTGGCCGGCCTTTGACAGAAGCCAGGGGGAGCTCCTCTCCTACATTCTGGCTGACAGGGACAGCTTACAAACCACCTGGCTATCCAAGAGCTTTATACAATCACTCTAGCAATCCCGTAAGGTTGCAAGGAAGAAAAGCTAACGTATTTTATTTGTAACTTCTCAGGGATGCAAAAAAAAAAAAAGTCTTGCCCCTGGACTCCATTTCTATGAGCATCAAAACCTTTTATCGGCATAAAATTCATTTCTATTGTTTGGATCACAAGGCCACGAAGTGTGTGTGTGTGTGTGTGTGTGTGTGTGTGTGTGTGCACGCACGACCAATCTCCCCTATTTGTGTATGCGCGCGTGCACGACCTATCTCCCCTCTTCCTTAAGAATCCTCTAATTAATGGCCATGATGGCATGTTGTGTCAAGGCAAACTTTCCTGCCCTAGGGAGCAGCCCTCTGCACATGCTCAAGAGACCCACCTGGTACTTCTTGCAGATCTTAAAGGCGTGGCTGTAGGCGCGCCGGGCGGCTTTTGACAGCTGAGCCAGGGAGATCTGGTTGTGCAGCACAGCCGTGTCCTCTGGCAGGGGCTGGAAAGAAGGATGACACACCTTATGAACTGGGAAGACGCTACAAGGCCTGAGCGAGCGGGGCAGCACTTCTCTCCCAGCCTTAGGCGGCAGAAAAGCCTGGGATGGCATGGCTCTGAATAAAAGGGCCTTACCAAGGACTTGTCAAGGATGCAGAACATGTAAGTGTCGTGGAGGAGGATGTAGGAGGCCTGCTTGGGGTGGAAGGCGATGTGGGTGATGGGGGTGT